>PNEQ01013223.1:20320-145398 GCA_003012365.1 Medauroidea extradentata
AATTCACATTACAATGCATATAGAATCTCTCATATTATCGATGAACCTGATTGTACATACAAGTGCACTTTAATCCTCTCCTTTGACCATCGCCCCCATTTGACTCGTGGGCAGCTATGCTTTACCACTCACTCACTGAGGCTCGACACGTTTCCTCCCCAAAAATGTGGAGTTATTTTCACAAAGTTAAAACCATTTGAGCCCAGAAATTGACCTGTTGCGTCCCGCATGCAGTGTTAAACCAAGCGCGAGCTATCACTCACTACAGTGCCGTTGCTAAAGACTTAGACAGCCCAACTGCCGGCGCGCCCCAATTTACGCTCACTCGGGAAGGCGACGAGGGAAATTGTCCCCTAAGGGAATTGGTCACTCACCAAAATCCTCGATGAACCTTTCAAGTTAAGGACACTCACCATTCCCTGAGCAGAAAAGATCACTTATGTCCTCCTTGAGCACGACAGCGCGAGCTACGCTTGCGTACTTCTCGCCCCCCGGCACGTCCATTCTTCTACACGTGAATTACCGCCTACCAAGGCACAAGCTCAGATCCCAGAGCTCGCGATGTGAGCTGCTCGGCTTCCAACCTGAGAGTGACTCCCCTCTCTACGCGCCGCGACACTGCGGCTCGCTCGCCTCGCTAGCGCACCTGCCGCCGGCCAGCGGAACTTGACCCCCCCCCTCCCTCCAGGTCCCCCCCTCCATGGCCAGTGGAGCGGAAGGTCCGGTGGGGAAGGGGAGGCTAAGGCACCGTCAACCGGGGCGATCCCTCTCACATTAAGAGGCGGCCGAAGCCAGCCTCGAGGTTCATATCAATTAGGGGCAAACAGACACACTGCTCAGGCCCCAACTCAAAACTCAAGAAAAGCCCCACAACAAAAACTAAAGAAACTAAAACCCCAAAAAGAAACAAACCCAAGAAAATACGACCTAAAGCAGTAGCATCCGTTCACTATGCTGGTGTAGTGAATTTTTTTACACTGCAACATAAGTATAAACACTTTCAACATTGAAGATGTTTTATAAGTGACCATATCACAATAAACACTCCTAATTACTCTGCTGCTTGAGTCACTAGAAGTGGTGCTTGGTTCCTCTGCCTGGAAAGCTGAATAACTTTCTTGCTTTGTGTTCTCCATTGCATTGTCAAGTTATTTAGTTTTCTGACTTGTCTTCACTTGTGAAAATGCTCATGTGTTATACCTGGGATGCAAAGTGGTTGCTAGCATGTACAACTTATTTTATTCCTATTTAACAAATTGAGCAGGTAGAGTTGGTTTAAGACTTCTAATCATATTGAGTTGTGCATTTCATGAGCTCTACCATATTTAATCTTACTGTTAAGAACTCTGTTTACAAGTGGTATAGTATCACCAACATATGTGTTTGTATTATTGACTGTGTGTTTTATGTTTTCAAAATAAGTATTTCTGTACGCCTACTACTTCTCCAGACAGGGCCCACTCTTTCTTACTAATTTTTAGTGTTACAATTAGCTGACTATAGAGCTGCAGTCACTGGAAGATGTTTAAAATTAGTCACTGCATCATTTTCAATGTAGAGATCCAATGTGTGGCAACATCATGCAAAAGTGTGTCACTATAGCACATACACAACTATCAGTATTTCCCGTAGTGTAAGTTTAACAATTAAACATTTTCTAGTGTTTCAGATGCATTTACATACATCTCGCTAGATTAATTTAATTTTTTTTTTTACATTTTAAGATTGCAAGCCACTTGAAATTTTTTTTTATTATTCATTCCAAGTGTTTAAGGTTTTGTATGTTTTCTTGTAGCCATGACTACCTCTTGTGATGAAAGTTCCATATAGTAAACACTTAGCTTCACATTCACGGTTTACATCCACACAAAAAATTTAATGTCATTATTACTTTTCACAGTTATAATAATCAAAATGATGTAATTTAAAGTTATTATTTGGAATGCAATTTACCACATTTGTTTTTTTTTTTTTTCCATAGTTTGGGCCTGATCAAATAAATTCCTGCCCGTTTTTTTTGGTTTATGTTTAGAGGACCGTTGTAGATGTGTGTACAAAGGCTATGCAGTGTACAAGATACGTTTTGAACTACCATAAGCTTACACAAACCAGTGTTCTGTTTCTCTGATGCAAGCATACACACTGTAATGGAACTACAGTTTCTTCTGTATTTTTCTGTTGTACATATTGATATTGTCCCAAGCCCTAGGCATGGGAAGTTAAGCCCGTCCTGACTGTGTCACAGTGTTTTCTCAGCGACACGTGTGAAAGTTTGAATCGCCGCCTCAACGTGACGTCACAACGCCCCACCATCACCAACCTCACCGCTAATTAGACAGTGCTTATTAACGTAATATGAAACTAATATTAACAAACTGAGGACTGAGCTGCGGCAAGCAATCAATATGCCTTCAGCAAGAGCCATCTTATTATTAAGTTTTTCTCGTTTTATTCAGCCACGTGGTCACACATTTCAGGGTCAGTGTTTTGTTGTATGTTAATTTAAAGGAATGTAATTAAGGAATTTGTCATCACCAGAAATTGTTATTATTTTTTATCTGTCTCATCGCCACTTGAATTGTCTTTGTATTCACCTAAATTTCATTATCACTATCATAACAGTACTCTAACGTGCCTGCCGGCTAGGAGCACGCACGACGCCATTTTTGTCACCCAGTTCATTGTAAGTCGGCCACGAGGTAGGACGTGCGTCTCGGAGAGGGCTCTCAACTTTGTCTTTCACTGATAGTAACTGCAATAGGTAATTATGTTTTCTAATCATCTTTTCGCCCTCTTCGTTTACCTCGTGTTTTAGCTCGTGCGCTTATCGCCTATGCTCTTCAACTTAATTTCTTCGTCTGCGCGTCCGGGCCGAGGAATCTACGTTTACGGCCATCGGCCGCCTCCGACATAGTGTTACCAGGACTCTTCTACAGAGACTCATCTTTATTGTGTACAAATTTAATTGAATCGGCCTACGCGCCAACTTAAAATGCTGTTTAACGAGAGTGAAAGTGTATTTTCATTGTGTGCGTGGCCACGTCGCGACCACTGTAACATGCTACCTGTGTTGTTGCAAATAAAACACAGCTAACCAAGTAAGTCTGTTGTGAATTATTTAATAACGTGTCAGAGCTAACTATCATTGTAGTTCTAGGGCAAGGGGTTGTGTCGGTGACCCGAAAGAACCCACGTGGTGAGTTAGCTAGTTTTCTCTGAGTGCTTCCACGTAGTAGCCACCAACTACAGCATCATCCACCACTGCAGGAAGGAGAGGACCGCCAGCCGAACAAACCACGCCCTGAAACAACAACACACCATCCTAGCCGGGCAAACTGCTAGGTGGCGCCCATTTTTCAATCCAACAATCTCCGCTTCATTTTACACCTGCACCCAATTTTAATAATCAGCCAACTTCCTCTCCAACCTAACTGAGCGGTGACAAATGGCGCCGAACGCTTTGGCGGGTTGCTGCAACGAGGGTCCCAGCACGCTGAGAGACAACGCTACGCCACGTGGTTGGGACTTCCGGTGCAGCCATTGTCCTTGCCGGCCGCACCAGTGACGTCAGCGCCGCCCCCCCTCCGGCCAGTATCGACCGAGGCCATGCGCCAGCCAGCCAGCCAGCCAGCTGGCCGGCCAGCCGGCCGGCCGGACAGCAACTCGCTGTGACGTCAGCCACCACCTGCTGGCCGCGCACGTGCGCGCTAACACGAGGTGCGTAACAACTGACGATGTGGTGTGACCGTTGCCAGCGACCACGTGCCACGGACTTGATGGGCGACATGGATCCCACACAGTGTTGTCAATGCACGCCTACAAAACGTGTTGTCCCACGTGTGAAAACAGAGACCCTACTGGACTTCTTTACCCAAGGTCAAATCAAGTGCGATTCTCCCAAGTGCGACGCACTGGGGAAGGAAACGGCCACGTGCGTGCCGTGTAACATCAGACGCCACCGCCGGTGCGTTAATGCCAAAGAACTGACGACGTTCGCGGAAGGAGTGTTTGCGTGTGGTAGGTGTGTCAACCAGAGTCACCGCGATCACACACCGCCGCCGGGAAACGGTTTCGCGCCGAATGCGACGCCCGTGGAGCCTGTGGGGCCGCTGCGACACGACGTTGACGGAGCTAGTGGTAGCCCTACGTCACCGGTTTAGTGCCGCCGAGGCCATCGCCAGCTGTCAGGCACAGTTCTACGGAGAACGGCAGCGGGACCTGGGTAGCACGGAAAAGTTCGTGGCATGACAGTTACAGCTGTTCAGGAGAATCCACCCGGTGTACCACCAGAGGCACACTGAGTCACATCACAACCAAGCTACGTTCCGAAATTCAGCTGTTCTTGTTACCAGTGAACGGAGAAAGTGTCGAGGGCTACGTCAGGAGGGCCGTCGTCGCCGAACGAGCCGTCAACCAGCTGACCAAGCCTACCCGCAACAGTGGCCGGCCAGAAGCCGACGCCGGACCACCACCACACGCACGCCGGGCGGAGGACCGGCTACCACCGCGCCGTCATGGGGCAGAGCCCCCCATACCAGCTTCACCACGTCGGGCGATTGAGATCCCGCCAGACGACAACCACCAACAGCGGGAGAGGTCGTCGCGACCACCCCAGTGCCACACGTGCCCTGTACCAACATTCCACTGGCACGTCGACTGTCCTGTGAGGGGACGACGCCAACCGCCGTCGGGAAACGCGGAATAGGGGGAGACCTACCTGATGTCGGCCTCCCTGAAGTCGCTGAAACCACCTACCCGACCTTGGCTGACCAACGCCCCTACCTGGGGACCATCACGACCAGCGTGGACGAGCTACTCCGCATCCCCGTGGAGGTCAACCGGCGACCCGCAGCGAATCACACCTTCGTGAGCCCGAGCTTCATCGACCCTGAGGACATCTGGCCTCGGGTCGAGACTATACAGTTGGCGACGCACACCAGCATGGGAAGGACCTTAGGCACTACCGTCCTCGCCGTCACAGTCAAGGACCTGACCTCGCACACCGAGGCCCTGGTGGTGGAGGGACTACGTGACCAGGTCATCCTAGGTCAACCTTGGCTGCGGGAACAGGAGGCCGTCATCGAGGTGGCTCACCGCCGCCTCCACGTCGGGGCAGGAGAGAGACGAACGGTGTACGCTGTCAGCCAACCGCCAAACCCAGTCGAGAACCAGATCAGCTTGGCCGAATTTCAACACAAGGTCCCGCAGGAGTTCCAACAGGCGGTCCAACGGATCCTGACGGAGCGAGCTGAGGTCTTCGCCTTCTCAGACCTACTTCAAGCGACCACTGCCGCTGAACACCCCATTCCAACACCAGATGCAGACCCGGTCTACACAGGCCCGCGAGGTTACGGCCTTCAGGAACAGCGCACGATACGAGAGCAAGTAGACGAGATGTTGCGAGACGGGGTCATCGAACCCTCGGACAGCCGCTACAATGCCGGGATTGTCCTAGTGCCAAAGAAGGACGGATCCTTGAGGTTCTGCGCAGATTTCCGCCCCTTGAACGCTGTGACGCAGAGTGCCCCACCTCCACAATTGAGCGTCGACGAGGCCTTGGCGGGCCTGGGTGACGCCCGCATCTTCTCCGTCCTAGACCTAAGTCCGGGTTTTGGCAGGCGCCAATACGCCCAGAGGACCGTGAGAAGACCGCCTTCACGACGCCAGATGGACGCCGTTTCCAATTCCGAGCCATGCCTTTTGGCCTCAAGTGTGCCCCGGCGACATTCCAGCAGATGATGACCCGGGTGCTCAAAGGCTACATTGGCAAGTTCGTGACGGCCTACCTCGACGATGTGATTGTGTGGTCTGGGACGTGGGAGGAGTATTTACGACACCTGGAGCTGGTGTTAGAACGCCTTGCCGTTCACCACCTGGTGGTGGCACCTCAGAAATGTCACATCGGCAAAACCACCATCGACTTCCTGGGGCACGTCGTCCACGCCGATGGAAACTCAGTACACCCAGAACAACTGCAGAAGGTCGCCAACAGCACGTTTCCCACCACCCGGAAACAGATGCAGAAGTTCATTGGCCTGGCCAACTGGCTACGGAACTACATACCCAACTTCGCCACGATCGCCGCCCCACTGACGGATTTGCTGTCCACTCTATGGAAATACAAGTGGAACCAGAGAGCGCAGAATGCCTTCAACTCAAGGCGCAGTTAACCAGGTGTCACGTCCTAGCCAGAGTCGACCCAGGACGACGACTGTACGTGCAGACAGACGCCAGCGCCGTCGGCGTGGGAGTTGCCCTCTATCAGCTGGACGACGCTGGCGGACGCCTCGTAATCAGCTACGGCAGTGCCAAGTTGGGCAAGGCCGAATGGAGGTACCACAGCAACGAGCAGGAGTGCCTCGCCGTCGTCTGGGCCTTGAAGCGCTACCTCCACCATCTGGAGGGCCGCCCATTCACACTCAGGACCGACAACAAGTGCCTCACGTGGTTGGACACCATGCAGGGCCGATGAGGGAAGCTCATCCGTTGGGCCCTACTGCTGCAATCGTTCGATTTCACCGTCGAGCATGTGCCCGGCGAAGCCAACGAACTCCCTGACTACCTGTCACGAGAACCAAACCCGGAACACGTCACGGACGACGAGGACGTCGAATGTTTGGCCCCACCACCACGATGTCAACCACGATCAACAACACAGGCCCAGGGGACCTTGAATGCCATACAGCGGGTGCCAGAACTGAACACCTGGCCAGATGTCAATACCAAGGTCCTGGAAACGCAGATGACGTCAGCCATCGCCCAGCAACTGGTAAACAAGTGCGCCAGAGGTAAGGCGGACCATGTACGTGTGTTGGACGGCGTGATTCAGGCCAAGTCTTTGAATCCCAACGCAGAATGGAAGACGTACGTCCCGCCAGAAGCCAGAGAGCGAATCCTAACCTTCGCATACGACCACACCCTCGCTGGACACCCAGGCGTAGATCAGACGAGACGCAACTTCGCCGACCATTACCATTGGCCAGGGTTGAACGTAGACGTCCGCAACTACGTCCGTCTGTGCCAAGAGTGTCAACGTAAGAAGGCCAGGCGGAGTGACGGCGTCCAACAGCAGGTTCCACGACTTCCTAGTGAGCCATTCCAGACCATAGCCTTGGACCTGATGGGGCCGTATCCACACACACCGCGCGGGAAGCGCTATCTACTGGTCGTGACCGACTTGTTTTCCAGGTGGGTGGAGGCCTACCCCCTCTCCAACATGCGCAGCTCGCACCTCATCCAAACACTGACATAAGAATTCGTTCCACGCTGGGGTTACCCCCGGGTGCTCCTCACGGATAACGGGACGCAGTTCGCCAGAGGCAGTTGATGGAAGTGGTGCGACACCATCAAAGTCAACCACCACACCACACCTGCCTACCATCCTCGTGCCAACCCCACCAAACGACGCAATCAGGACTTGAAGGTACAGCTGCATCTTCGAGTGGGAACCGAACACGAGCAGTGGGACCAACATATCATGGACGCCCTGTTCTGCCTCCGACGCCGCGTCAACGCTGCTACCGGTCAGACACCAGCCAACTTAGTCCAAGGACGCAACTTGCCGCTACCAGGTAAGCCACAGCCCGAACGTGACTTTGACGCCACCCCCAGGGCCCGGCGTCGCGATGCCAACATCACCGCCGCCAGGCAACACCAGGCAGACTACGTCCAGAGAATCAGACCCACCACAAACCGACCACCACAGGTCCTGGACGTCGGCCAGGAGGTCTACATGTGGAACCACCCCCTGTCATCAGGACCACGCAACTTCTGCGCCGGATTCGCGCCACGCTGGGTGGGGCCTGCGTGGTGCGCCGCCAAGTCAGCGAGACCACCTACATTGTGAGGGATGGTGCCGGAAAGTGTCGGAAAACACATCGGGATGATCTGCGAGTTGCCACAATATCCCTCGTTCCAGAGGAAGACAGGAACGACGGGACGCCGCCCCCAGACGCCGTAACGCCGGGGGCACGGGGCGAGGAAACGAGGCCAGCAGGAGAAGCGGACAGTCCGCTTCAGCTGGACGACTTCTTCACACTCCGATCCTGGCACGTGAAGGCGAGATGCTGCCCCCAGATGCCGCCCCGACCCGATTATCACCGATCCGGACGAGACGCCCCAACCACCACCCTAAGTCAGGGAGGTGTGGGGACCCTACACGCCCTTGACCGACGAAGTCTTCAAGGTCCATGTGGAGGAACCACCGGGGGAGGCGCTGCGACGCCTGAGGCGGAGAAGGCGGGCGGCTAGACGTCCGTCCACGACGGAGTTGGACGAGACGATCGTGGCCGACCCAGAGGATGCGCCGCCACCACATCCTGCGACGCCCGACATCGACGCAGCCCCCAGACACCTGGGGCGTCGCGCCATCCCCGGCTGGTTCCAGCCCCAACTGCCTAGGGGATGCTGAGAGCCGCTGAGCAAGCCTCCTACAACGGAAGCGACCAGGGAGGAGCCCTGACAAGAGCCGTACAATCTGCGACGACGACCAAGGCCGCCCCGCCGCAGATGCTGCCAGTCCAGCCGCCATCGCGTCGCAGCTGAGCCAGCAGGGAGCTGTCCGGAGCCGCCGCCACAGCACTCACCACTAACCATGTATGCCAGCAGCCACCACAAGATAAGTTCAAGGACAGGCTTCTCAGGGGGGGCATTTGACGTCGTCCCAAGCCCTGGGAAGTTAAGCCCGTCCTGACCATGTCACAGTGTTTTCTCAGCGTGCTCCGGACCCCCTCCCCTCCTTTACCACAACACCAACAGTGCCGGTGAGTGCGGGGTCGTGTGCCAGCGACACGTGTGAAAGTTTGAATCGCCGCCTCCACGTGATGTCACAACGCCCCACCAACACCAACCTCACCGCTAATCAGACAGTGCTTATTAACGTAATATGAAACTAATATTAACAAACTGAGGACTGAGCTGCAGCCAGCACTCAATATGCCTTCAGCAAGCGCCATCTTAATATTAAGTTTTTCTAGTTTTATTCAGCCACGTGGTCACACATTTCAGTGTCAGTGTTTTGTTGTATGTTAATTTAAAGGAATGTTAATTAAGGAATTTGTCATCACCAGAAATTGTTATTATTTTTTATCTGTCTCATCGCCACTTGAATTGTATTTGTATTCACCTAAATTTCATTATCACTATTGTAACGGTACTCTAACGTGCCTGCCGGCTAGGAGCACGCACGACGCCATTTTTGTCACCCAGTTCATTGTAAGTCGGCCACGAGGTAGGACGTGCATCCCGGAGAGGGCTCTCAACTTTGTCTTTCACTGATAGTAACTGCAATAGGTAATTATATTTTCTAATCATCTTTTCGCCCTCTTCGTTTACCTCGTGTTTTAGCTCGTGCGCTTATCGCCTATGCTCTTCAACTTAATTTCTCCGCCTGCGCATCCGGGCCAAGGAATCTACATTTATGGCCGTCGGCCGCCTCCGACATAGTGTTACCAGGACTCTACTACAGATACTCATCTTTATTGTGTACGAATTTAATTGAATCGGCCTACGCGCCAGCTTAAAACGCAGTTTAACGAGAGAGTGAAAGTGTATTTTTATTGTGTGCGTGACCACGTGGCGACCACTGTAACATGCTACCTGTGTTGTTGCAAATAAAACACAGCTAACCAAGTAAGTCTGTTGTGAATTATTTAATAACGTGTCATAGCTGACTATCATTGTAGTCCTAGGGCAAGGGGTTGTGTGGGTGACCCGAAAGAACCCACGTGGTGAGTTAGCTAGTTTTCTCTGAGTGCTTCCATGTTGTAGCCACCAACTACAGCGTCATCCACCACTGCAGGAAGGAGAGGACCGCCACCCGAACAAACCACGCCCTGAACCGACAACACACCATCCTAGCCGGGCAAACTGCTAGGTGGCGCCAATTTTTCAATCCAGCACCATCTCCGCTTCATTTTACACCTGCACCCAATTTTAATAATCAGCCAACTTCCTCTCCAACCTAACTGAGCGGTGACAATATGATTTTGATAGTTGAATTTTGGGCTATAATGAAAGATGATATGATGCTCACCTTTATCAGCAGTTTAGTAATGCTAAACATTTTCAAACCTGGTCTGGTCTATATGACCAGGTAAATACTAAGACTCCTCCCATGCTTACAGTTAATTTTCCAAACATTGTTGGCACCATAAAAGTCATTCCAAAAGTTGAAGTGAAACTGGGAATGTTATCAGTAAATGCTTTAGTAGATTCAGGATCTGCACAAACCGTTATTTCTGCTAAATTGTTTGAGAAATAAAGAGCATTAAAATTAATTAAATTAGGAGAACCTTATGATGTTCACTGCTACACAGCATCTAAAAAACCCTTGCCTATCGTGTGTTGCGCTACCTTAGAATTGAAAATTGGCAATTTCACTTGGTCACATAAGTGCCTCGTTTCTAAACAGCTCAGTTTGGACTTTATTTTGGGTGCTGACGTTATGTCCAATACAGGACTTATTTTAGATATGCAGACCGAGCATATTTTTTAAAAATATTCTCCAGATGTGAACATTGTTTTTTCCAACTTTAAAATAATTCAAAATGTGCCTAAGGTATGCTAAAATTGAAAAACTTTGTAAAGCTTTTCCTAATGTTTTGACATCTGAATTAAGTCTTGCAAAATTACATGAATACCAAATAAAATTAACGGATAATAATGTTGTCTAAAGTCATCCTTATAAATTAGCCCCCCCCCCCCCTCAAATGGAAATTTTAAGCACACAGGTGCAGGATCTTTTAGTCAAAGGTGTCACTGAACAATCCATTTCTCAGTATACTAGTCCTGCATTCTTGGTGCCTAAACCAAACAATAAACACTGTATGGTTGTTGATTTTCGCAAAGTCAACCAAAAAATTGAAATTGAATCAGTAACTCTTCCAGATCTCCATTCTGCATTTAATTGGTTTGGAAAGGCTTAAGTTTTTACAACCTTTGATTTAAATCCCCTTAACTGCAGATTCAAAACCCATCACTAGTTTCTGTGTTCCTTGGAACCTTTATCAATTCACACAAGTTCCATTTGGCTTAGCCACTGGGGCACAGGTACTTACTAGACTTTTAGACATGATCTTCCATGAAGTTAAATTTAAATTTGTTTACAATTACTTAGATGACCTTGTAATTTATTCAGATAATATTGATCAGCATTTGGAACATTTACATGAAACATTTTCTTGTTTGGAAAAGGCAGGTCTTACTGTGAATCCCGCCAAAGTTTAATTTGCAGTTTCCGAAATATAATTTTTAGGTCATAAGATTTCTTCTTAACTGGAATATCTGTTGACTCTGAGAGAACTAAAGCCATTAGAAATTTCCCACCCCCCTAATATGAGAAGGGTATAGCTAGATTTACTGGCATGATTAAATTTTTTGGTAAATTTATTCCTAGTTTGGCTGAAAAGGCAGCACCTTTAAATAAATTAAGAAAGGAAAACACAAAATTCGAGTGGGGTGAAGAACAGCAGAAGGCATTTGAAACTTTAAAGTATGATATAATGAATCCGCCAGTTCTCTGTATCCCAGATTTTACAAAACCTTTCATTTTACAAACGGATGCTTCAAGCCACGCTCTTGGCGCTGTTTTGGCTCAGGAAGTGGATGACTGTCGTTTACCTGTGGCCTTTGCATCACGTATACTGACTCAACAAGAAAAGAAATCTTCAACCATTTACGAATTAGAATGTTTAGCTGTTGTGTTTGGTATTGATAAATTCCGTCAGTACTTAGAGCATACAGAATTTCTCCTTGAACCGATAATCAAGGTATATCTTGGTTACTTGCACATCCACGTCAATTAGGGAAAATTAAACGTTGGGTTGTGAAAATTTCTTCTTTAAAGATCAAAGTTCAACATATTAAAGGCACTGAAAATGTAGTAGCTGACACCTTATCTAGAATGTTCGAAGGTACCAAACCAGAACCTGAAATTATTCCAGATTGTAATGTTTTAATTAATTTTCCTTTGGCATTTTCTGATCTAAAAGAACATCAAGAAAAGGACAATGATTTGAAAAATATTGTTACAGATTTAAAATCAGGTATTGAACATAAACCATATTTTCTTTCAAAAGATATCTTGTGTTGTAGGTCTCATGACCACAGGAAAAAGTCGGTTTTGCCAAATCATTTGAAACCTATGATATTTGAATAGTTTCTATAATTCACCTCTTTGTGGATATTTAGGTATTAACAAAACTATTCAGGCTATTCGTCAACAGTTTATTTATAAAGGCATGGATGCTCGATATTGCAGAAAGAGTAAAATGTTGTAAATTATGCGCTCTGAGCAAACCTGCACAACACACTCGGTTAGGTTTATTGTCATCTGAAGTAGCTGAAAAACCTATGGAAAAATTATTTATTGAATTTGTTGGTCCCTTTCCTAGAAGTAAAATGGGAAATAATATGCTGCTAGTGTGTGTTAATGCTTTTTCTAAATTTGAATGGTTAGTACCACTTCGAAAGGCTGTTAGAGCTCTTAAATCCCATGTGTTTTAAAATTTTGGCATTCCACTTGCTATTGTGTCCAATAATGGTCCACAGTTCCCTTCGAGAATTTTTAAAAATGTGTGTTTTTCCCACGGCATTCGCCACATTACTTTGTCACCTTACAACTCACCTCCTTCTCATGCGGAGCGTTTAAATCAAAACCTTCGTTCAGCCCTAATTGCTTTTCATGCGACGGACCAAACCAACTGGGATAAACATCTTTCATGGTTACAAATGGCATTCAATTTTGCCAAACATGAATCTCATAAAACACTCCTTTTAATCTGTTGTTCACATTTTCAGCAAATAATCCTTTATCCAATTTGTGGTAACTTAATGATTTGTTATCTAAGGATCTGACGAACAAACACAAAGTTTGGGCAGCAGTCCTCAAGAATCTTAAGAGTGCTCATTTCAAAAGTAGGGCACATTATAGCAAAAATCGTGTTGATAATCCTTTCAAGGTAGGAACCCTTGTTTTGTGCAAAGCACACACTATCGTGCAGTTGACAAGAAAATGGCAAAAATTTCTTACTGTTGGTCAGGACCTTATCAAATCCAACATTTCCTTACGCCAATCTCTGTTGCTTTGCCTGACCCCAATTCTGGAGCCTATGTTACTAGAGCTCACATTTTTCATTTGAAGAGATTTTATTCTAGAACTTCAACTACCAACATTTGACTTTTTCCCACTGCATAAGAGCTGCAGACCCTATTGGTGTATCCTAAATGTTAATTATTTTAAATACAGGTTGGCCAACTGATCAAACAAACAAAAAATTAAAACTCATATGTTATTCATTGATTTTAATAGGCCTATGTGATCCTGATTTTGTCGATAATGGTCAGATCAACCAATGGTCCGAGTCACTTTTTGGATCAGTTTTGAGATCTCGTGTGTCAAAAGTCAGTGGTGGTAGTTCTAAGTTTTTTGCTTATTAGGAATATTGAATCTTCTTTATGGGAATTCGTGTCATGTATTTAATGTGTTGCATAGTGTAAAATTTTTGTACATTTGGTGAATCCTAGCTAACCTATTTGGAAGATTATGTTTGGGAAATTTGTTCTTAATTTTTATTTCCTTATTGTCTAGGGGAATTTTTAGGTTTTTGCTATGTTAGGATACTATGCTTCTCCAGAGAAATATGAAGTTATGTTAATCTTAATTTGGGATGTAAGGCTTGTAATTTTTGGGAATTAGTTTATTTCTTTTTGGGATTCTCTCATGTTGATTTCTGGTGTTTTGTGGGTTTCTGATCTTGTCTTCTGCTGGGAGCCTACCCCAAGCTTATTTTCGTCTTATAACTTCCACCTTCTTGGATATTGGTTTTAATGCACTCTATATATCTCTTTTGTTTTCAGTTTCTGTTAGAAATTTGGCAACAATATGTCAGTTTTGTCATTCATCCAGGGCAGTAGCTGCAGTCACAGTAAATACACTTAAATCGGGTGTTATCTTTGAGAGTGATGAAGACATTATCTTCTCGGTCAGTTATTTCTCAGTTGTACTCAATTTTGATCTGTTAGAGTTACATGAGCAGTGTACTCGATTGGACTCTATGATTAACTCAGTTTTAGAAGTTCACAAACATCATCCGGTTTCGGACAGTGAAAAGCTTTTGATAAAAATTTTGATTTTGCTACTATCCAATTGGAAGAAAATCTTGCAGCTTTCAAGACAGAAGCTATGTCACTTACTTCTATACTTCCACTGGCAGTGAGACAAAAAAGAGGAATATTAGATTTTGGAAGGAAAATCCTGAAAACGGTTTTTGGAACTTTGGACAATGATGATTTAGAATTTTTGCAACAAAATTAAATTCTTTGGCTGATGTGCAAGATGGTATTTCCATGAACTTAGCAAACCATATTGTTTTTATAAAAAATTTGGGAGACTGTGTTATTAATTCTACTAAAGGAATTCAAACTCGTGCTACTAACTATTTGGAACAATATAATGCATTATTCAAACTCTTTAATAAATCTATACATGAAATTTGGGACAAGATTGTAGTTGTAAATTTTCGTTTGGATCTTAGTACTATGTTACTTAGAGTGAGCGAAGCATTGTCTAGTGGTAAACTAGAACTCTTTGATATGAAACATGCTATCCATGATAAACTAAGTTCTACTCTTCTAAATTCTAGTAAATTCTTAAACATTTTGAATCAGATTCTGCACATGATTTCATTACCTTTAAATATGATTGCCCCAGTTATTTTTGAAAATTTGTATTCTTATTATGGTTTTAGTACTGTTCAAGCAGTGGTATATAATTCATCCCTCAATATTGGGGTTAATATCCCTTTGGCAAATCAAAATCTTTCTTCCAAATTTACTGCATCTTCACATTTCCTGTGTTATTTCCAAAAGTAAATAAATACATCTTATTGCATCCATTTGAATTTCTAATTGTTAGTCAGGACAGAAAATATTTTGCTCCTGTGAATTCTAAATTCTTGACGTACTGTAAAACTTATGGACTCACCATTTGCCCTTCTGGCTTTCCATTTTATGATGCTCATGTTAATAATTGTGATCTGTTTTCTGGTAAACCATACCTCGATTTTTGTGAAAAATCTATTGTTAATTTAGAATCACCGTTCCTATTGAGAACTAAATAAATCACTATGGATTTTTGCCACCCGAAGCCCTATTGATGTCACATTTTTATGCAGAACAACTGTGGAATCTGACTCATCTTTTACTCTTTCCATATCTGGAGGTGGTTTTATTAGCAATGTTACACATTGTGACCTTGTCAGTTCCTTCTTCAAAACCTTTGGGCAAATCCATTCTTCCATTCACCTTGATCAACCTTTACCCTTCTTACATCTACTCAGATTTTCTACTAATCTCACATCATTACATTTTTTGACTTTGCAAAATCTTACCTTGAATGATTCTCTCACTATATAACTAAACACTACGTTATCTTCCCAGCCGAAAGGCAGCAATTTTCGTGACCTATTAACTTTGCTACATCCTATCGCTCTCCACCTCCAAACCATCTAAGGTTTGTTTCTATTACTGTATCTTGTATTGCTATTATTGAGATATTTGTTATTGTTTTTTGTGTGTTTAAATTTATGACTTGCGCATGGGTGCAAGCTCCACAAATGCCAGCTCCACAAGCGCCAGCTCAGTGTTCTGAGCATTCTGTAGTAATTTCCTTGCCTGTTGTTTCTTTTGGGAGTAATTAATGTTTTAGTTGTTTCTATTACTGTTATTTGTCTAGGCCTTGTTAATCTTTAATGTTACCATGCGGGCTGACCCCGGGTTCTTGTTTCAGGGGGGGAAGTGTGTGCCGTTTGGTACTACTTGTATTTCATTATGTAACTATTTTTAATAGTTCTAATTTATTTAATGCTCTGGTTTCAGAGTATGTGGCAAAGTGCCTGTTATCAGTTATCTTTACTACTTATATTAGAATTTTTTTTGTTACCCATTAATTCACATGTGTTAATGGCAACAATCTTTTGTACACTCTGATGTTACTGTCAGTCAAGACTTATGCTGATCTTTCTTTATTGATGCAAATCCTAACTTAAAAACTTTAATTTTTATGAATTAATTTTATTCAAAAATGGCCTCTTATTTAATTGTCTAAATATTAATCTATAGAGTTTTATTGTTACACTCGGTGATTCAACCTATTGAATCGTTTAGTGAAGCGAACACATATTTTTATTTGTGGACAAGTATATCTTTGAAGATATCTGTGGTCTTCTTCCTTCTTCTCCGAAACAGCAATCATGGTTGACCGTTGAAAATTCTTGGTGCAGAGTTAGCTTGATTTTTCTTATGCCTGTTTAAGACATCCGCCGTCGGGTGAGTGTTTAATTTATGCCACATGTGTGTTTCTTTGTGGGCAATTTTATGTTTCTGGGTTTCCCTTGTAATTTGTATTTGTTTTGCTTGTTTAAAGCGGTGCCCATGAGGGCGTCACCATGCAGTTTTTATGGATTTCTGATTCCTGATTAATTCGGGAGTTTCCGCGGGGAACTCTCCTCCAATTTGTCCTGCTTGCCCTCTACTGTCTGCGATGGCTGAGGCAGCTTAATGTCAGTATTTCCAGTTTTTCTATTTTTTTTTAAATGATGACCACCGACCTTAAAGTAGCATAAACTTTCAAACCAAAAGAGTTTATATTTCACTAGACAGTGTAATTTTAAATATCTGTATGTTTTAACAAGAGAAATTTAAAAGTTTTGGAACAATAACCTACAAAAAAAATGTGTTTACATAAAGTGTTGAAATCTTAGTCTACTTAATTTTCTTTAATTGGGGAACCCTTAAAAAATATATATAGTTACATAAAATAATAATAATTATTTTTATTAAATAAGTTCTTGGAAAAAAAAATGTGAATTGTTTAGAACAAATATGGTAATACTCAACATATTTTTTGTTATTTATTGATGTTTTGTTGTTTCTTGCTCGAAGAGCTTTCAACCATTAAATAAATGGTTGATCCGATCTGTTGTTCTTTTTTTGTCCCTTCATCCTTGTTTGACAACTTTTGCTCTTTGCTACAGTGGGGAGTCTCATGGCCTTGACAAAGGGGACTTCTACCCTTGTGTGAATGCACTTTTCATGTTTTTGAATCCATGCTTATATTCCTTTTAAGCGTAAACTACCAATTCTATGCCTTCCTGATCTCACCCTTGATTATTTTCTTTGTAGTCTGCACAGCATTATAATATATGCTTTATTTTAAAAAGTATTTTTTGTTCCATTTACTATTCCTTTTACGAGAACAGTATGCATTGTCTTGACACACTTAGTATATTCTAAAGAATTAGGAAATAAAACTGAATTGTGTTAAACTTTCATACAGTGTCTATATCCTTCCATCAGAAATTTAATATGGCAGTAGAAAAATGTATGCTAATTTTTTTCTTTCTTTCTTTTTTATTTTGCAAAGCAGTTATATTTTAAGAGTTTGACTACTTTGACACTTTGGAATAGCAGATCCTGAATTGTTTGTAGTTGAAAAAAAGAGTGAAACCAACACCAAACATTTTAAATAGTAAATTTAATTTGAGCATTGATTTACACAATAATTCTTTTCATTTTCATAAAAATGGTTTTTAAACGTAACAGTTGCTACTGTGCTTGTTTTATTGTGTTTGTGTGTGTTTGTAACATTTTGATAATTTAGCTTTTTTATTTATTTTCAGCAGTAATATTCTTTACTTTAGTTTTAGAATTGTTTTTTTACAGAGTTATTTCAATCATAGTTATTAGTTTTAGGCTTTTGAGGGGATGTTCATTTTTGTTTACAATTTTTGTTAGGTATTGTGCTCCAGGAAGCTCTTGGAATTGTTCTAGAAGGCTGAAGGAACAAAGCTAAATTTCAAGTTTTAGTTTTTCTTTTCCACAGTCAGGAAGTAACATTTTTTAGTTTGTTTTGTCTGAATGGCTGTAGCCCGGTCATGTAACCTTCTGATTGACGCTGTACTTAGTTCCCTCTTGTGCTCCACGTATATCTTACTGTAACGAGTCAGCGCTCTCAAGGGCGTTGGGCTGGGCAGTGTGGTGGGCCACGCCACCTTACCCTCCCCTGCTAGTTACCTACAGCCCTGGCATAGAGACAGGAGACTGCAGCCCTCCTCCTTCCCCTCCCCTGCTCGTTATCTCCAGTCCAGCGACGAGTTGGCAGACTGCGCCCTTCCACCTCCCTCCATCTTCCCACCCCAGCGATGCAGGCTGCTCGCGCCTAACCAACGTCATAGGCGTTCTGAATGGATGTGCACTTGTCAGTCATCCAGTACAAGAATACAGCTTGGATATAACTGAACATACCTGCAACACCTAGAATGTTCAGCTTACATCGACCAGCATGTTCAGCGAGCTCTGAGAATATTCTTGGCATCGCTGTGGGCGACTATAAACACCGGTCCACTGCGAGCATAGACAGAGTTATTGCAGCATTCAGCTGGTGAGTGTTTGCAATGGACATGGCAGCAAGGGACGAGCTGGACCAGCAGATCGAGGAGAGGCAACAGAGGTCTGGACGACGATGACACTCTTCGAGCAGGTGTGAGTAGCTGTGAGAGTGGACAAACAGGTTGAACTGTAGCTGTGCATGTGAGGCATTTCTAGATGGAAACTTTTGTGGTCTGAGACTAATTTGAGAGAGAGAAGGATGTTATTAATTAACACTAGTGTAGTAAATTAGGCTTTTAGGGAGAATACCTGTATATAATGTCTGTGGGATTTTATTTGAAAAGGGCGAATCACGAGTGTTGTATACATAAAGTAGTTTTTTTTATAGAGATTGTAATTAAATTAAGAACTTTAATAAAATTAATTAATTAAATTAATTATCTAAGCTGTCCATCCGAAATGTACCAGAACAGCAAAGTATTTACACTTATGTCAGAAATGTGATGGTGGCATTTTATTTTTAAAACAATGCATTAAATTAGTTTTTTTATTAGGCTTGCTAGATAAATAAGCATTACTTATTAATACAGTAATGGTAAGCTATATTATTTTATTTTGTGAGTTATAACAATGATAATGGCTGCTGGTGTGGAAGCACTGCATGCATTAATTGAAGGACTAAGTACTCAGACCGGTAGTGTAAGTAGCCAGGTGAGCTGTGTTAAAAGTGACATTAGCAGTGTAAATGAAACTGTAAATAGTCAGATTACCAGTATAAATAAATCTGTAAATAGTCAGATAAGCAATGTAAGTAGTCAAGTTAGTAGTGTTGGGTGAACTCAAATTTCTACAATGAACCGAACTCAAACTTAATGTAGCATTGGGTCTCTCTAATCTGAACTTTAACCAAACCTTTAATATGGTCCTCAAACCGAACTTGAACCGAACCTTCCTGTTATTCACTGAACTCAAATTGAACTGTTACCTATTTTATTATTTTTTATTATTGCAATAGTGAAAAATATTTTATCCTTGACATTTTTTAAAAAGAAATAAATTTAAGTCGTATTTGTCATTGTTGAAGTCAGGTGAAACGTAAATTAATACTTTATTGTACAATATTAGTAAATAAATAATCAAAATATAAACAATAACAAGCAAAGAGGCTTATAGAAAGTACCTTATCAGAATGCACGCTGAAATAACTATATTACATATATATATATACAAAAGTAATTTTGTTGAACTCATTTTTTTTTAAAGATTATCATGTAGGAATGTCAACATTTCTATAGAATGTGGTGCAATGCTCTCTTCGGTTAGTTACTGTTTGTCCAGTCTTAGAAATGAGTGAAGAGTATTTCACTGCTGACAAATGTTGCTGAAATTGCCAGGAATTTCTGGTCCATTGGAGCAACGTTGGAGTATTTACTCCTGTTTTCCCTCCCTCACATCAGTGTCTCATCGTTTTGTATGATGAGTGGTTCGTCAAGGTACTCTGAAATCTGAAAAGGACCTCATGCGGATAAACATGTGAAGTATAGGCCTACGTTGTCAGTTAAGACATATTAGCAACAAAAAAAATCGCATACATCTTTCGTAATGGAATTTTCACTTTTATGGTTTCGTTTTGCCTCTTTTGGGATATGTGCTGCCTAGGATCTTCCCAGACCACTTGCTGTATGAATTTCTTCAATGTTATAATTCTGTTCTTCTTCGTTGTCCACATCCACAGTTGTCGCCTGTTTAAGTTTTTTTTACTGTCTCAACTTATTTCTGCAACAGCACTGATGGTCTTCTAAAATTACACCCTTGTTCCTCTGATCCAAAATCATGGACAGTAAGTATGCAACATGGTCGTGCATTGCATGGAATCTCGTCTTCATGGAATTCAGAAGGCTCTTGATAAATAGTACTTCATCACTTTTGTTTGAGGTATTCATATTTCCTTTGGGTTTGAATTCTATACCAAAAACAATTGGTACAACCATTGAAAGTGTGGGCACTGTTTCTTGACTCATTTCAAAAGTTGCTTCATAGAATGGTTTTAAATTAGTCACAAAAATTTCAATAATCTGCCAGTCTCTGACAGTTATTTCTTCTTTGCCACTCCAAGGGTAGTCAATGCAGATGGCATCTTTCTGCTCAAGTAGTCTTGTTTCTACCTTCTTTTTCAGTTTGTGTTTGAGAAGTTTCAGTTTATCTTGGCAAGAATGCAATATTTGTAACGCTGACGTGCTGTGTTTGTAATGGCCAACTAATACTCTGCATTTTTTGAGAACAGGTTCCAAATTGTTCTCTTGAACTGCATCATTGATAACTAACTGTAGTGTATGGGCTGTGCATTTAAGATGGAAGACAAGCTTTCAATTGAATGCTACAGCAATATTACTGGCATTGTTGATTACTAAAAAAACCTAGTGAACCTGTATCCTCCACATCTATAATCAAGTTTGACCAAACAGTCTTCACTGTTTCATTAATTGCCTTACATGTGTATTCGCCAGGTAAATGTGTACATTCCAAAGTAAGACTGCACTTAGTGATTGTGTCTGGCACATAGTGCATTGTTAATGACCTTTGCCTTTGAAGTCCAGGCATGTGAAACAAACTGAAGTGATTGTTTGTATTTCCTCTGTTTAGTTCATGAGTGCTTTTGCTTTCACTTTATTGAAATATCTCTGACATAATTTTAGTTAATAACTGCTTTCTTGATGGTGGAATGTACTTTGGTTCCAACATTGTAAGCAATGGTCAAAATCCCTGATCCTCAAGAATAAAATATGGTTGGAAATACAGCACAATCATTTCTGTAATTTTGTTTGTGATTGTAGTTACACTTGTACTGTTGGTTAGTAAGGTTTTGAATGTATCTTCAATCCTTGTTTGCTCTGAATCTATTTTTCTTTTTTCTTTCTGCAAATCCTTTGTCATTTCTCCTTTTCTTGTGTACAGTGTAGTCCTCATAATGTTTAGGATTCTTGGTATTGAGATGTCATATCAGAGTAGATGTAGTTGACCCTGGTGTTTGTTGAACTGTTGCAGATATTGCAACAACTATTTTCCGATGTTTCATGTTTAGAGGCAATGAAAAATGGTAAATAAAATGTCTCAATTTCGGTGAATAAACCAGAGGATTTCGTCATAAAATTTCGGTAAATATAAGATAATTTCGTTGAATAAAAACAATGTATTTAGTCATTTTTATGCATTTCATAAGTGACGAGATTTGTTTATAACAATTTTTTACACATGACATTCCTAATAATACGTATTTTAGATTTATAATACAGTTTATAAAGAATGTTAAGAATACACCAGTCCTATCTCTGCTTTCTAGTTTCCACATACTGTTTCCTCAAATTTTGTATAATGTTTTAAGGTCATATTACAGTGTTTTTCAACTACTTTTTAAAAATTTTAATAATTCCATTTGTATGGAAAATTTGAAACACAGTTTAAACAAAGATGTTTCGGAACACCTACCAAAAAATTGTTTCATATCATTTCAAACAATTTCTTAATATTTTGGACCAAACGTAATACAATTTTCAGCATGAAATATAAGCCAAAGTCAATCTTGAAAATTGTGTTATAAAATTTGCAAAACTTGAAACACAGGTTTGTGGCGTGCATAGCGTGACTGTGGACACTCTTGATTTTTTTCAAAGCAATCTGCTACAATCTTTTTGAATAATTTGCAAAATTACTTTTAGAGAAAACTAAGTAACTTAACATGGCCTTCTTAACTGTTTACATTGTTTCTGACAAAAATGAAATAGAGAACATGTGAAATTATTGAATTGTGATAGTAACACAAGTACACAAAAACTTAAAATCCTTGACTTCAATGGCTAGCTTCAAAACACATTCCCAACATAACTTCAATGTTATCAGCTCACAAAGATGTTCGCTTGCCAGACATGATGTTGCTGTACATTGAAAAAGCCCTCTCACTGTCAACATTGGAAACAGGGGTCCACAGGCACTTTACAGCATTGGTTGCATACTCTGAGAAATCTTATTTTAAAGACAGCAGGATGGTAAGAATATCAACATTGTTAGAAATTGATTTTAAGATGGCCTGTTAAGTCTGAATGTTGCCTTCTAGCACAAGTCGAAAAGGCACCAGGGAAAGGAAAGGAAGTTTTTCAATCTTGTTCTGTAACTCAACAGCGTCAACCTCTGGCCCCTTACAAGCAATTTCCCTGGGATCAAACAAAGCACCCACACACTCTACAAAATCCTTGGCAGGATCACTGGCAATCAGTGATGACAACTTTAATAGAGACTTTTGTCCTGTTCAAACAAGAGTCGCCCTAACAGCAGATTTCAAGCAGAGTTGTGAGTTTAGCAGCTATGTTGTTTCAGGATAAAAAGTATTATCACTGGCCAATTTGAAACTGGTTTTCAAATCAGAAAGTTTTCCTAGCAACCTGTGAGCAAACAGATACGACGAACCCTCTAAAATCTTAGTCAATTGTACAGTTGACTTGCAGTGCTCAACTACACATCTTGCTTCGCATTGCAAAACAGCAACTTTGTCCACAGACAGCTGCTTGAAATAGTTTGTTGAACTGCCACTGGATTCTGCATCTACCGTCTTGAAGTATTCTTAAAGATTGGGTTAGTATTTGTCAATGTACTCCACAACACGGAACCACAAATTCCAGCGTGTTAAAACAGGAAGTGGGAACAATTTGGGGTTAGTGGACGACTCCCTCAGAAACCGCAAATAGTGGTGTTTCCTTTTCCTTGAATTCAAGGAAAACATTTTGGTTTTCATTACACACTCATTCAGTTCGTAAAGCTGTGCCACCCAAATGTTGCCAACCAGGTTGAGCTTGTGTGCCCAGCACTGGATGTGTAGCAGTTAGTCACTTACCAAAAGCGCAAAAGGTCAGCACATTTTGTCATGTACTTCGCCGAGTCGCAAGTGAAAGAAGTAACATTATCATATTTCACGTCAAATTTCACCAATATATCAACAATTGCTCATGAGCATTCTGTCGAATTTGCATTCGTCAAAACTTTTATCCCATCTACAAGAAATTTTTGTTCACTGCTTGCAGACAGAATCTTAAATAGAATGACGAACACACACTGTCCTTTCTTGTTGGTAGTTTCATCACACAATAAAAACAATATCTTGCCCTTTCACGAGTTCTTTTATTTTCTCTTCCTCTTTAACTTTCACACTTTCAAGATAAGTGCTTCGTAAGGAAGGTGCATGTATAAGGTTACCAGGCACTAAAATAAACAATATTTATTTTATCAATTTGTATTGATTTTGCACATTCTGCAGGGTTCCAGTAAAGTTTAAGTTATCTACAAATGGGCTGTGAGTAAACTCAAGAACACTAAAAATGCAAAATACAATAAAAGTGTTTTATTGTGGTAGCGAGGCACTTCTACTTAACTTACCTGGAACGTATTCATTCATCCAAGATCGCAGTCCTGGATGGTCCAGTTTTTCAAGCAGGATGTTTGCTTGCACGAAAGCCCGCACTGTGTCTGTTGCCAGTTTAGTTTTTTCGGCCTTGTGTTTTTTGTTCATAGAAACATTTTCTACAATTGTTATGTGATTTCACTCCATTGCCACTGTTATCTTTGTTGACTTTGTGTGAAGCCCTTTGTTTACAATGTTTTTCGCAGCTATCCTTCCTTTTTTAGTCAACTGTTACATTGCAGTACTTGCACATCATAACTTTTTTATGTTTGTCAAACACATAAAATCCTTCACTTTTATACTCCCGTGCCCTTTCAAATACACTTAAAACCTTTGGCATGTGTAAACACAATTTTTACGGACAATGAAGCGTGTTGCATTCGGTGAAGCAGTATTATTTAGCCGCGAACACGTGTTTTACTGTAGGTTATGTTACGATGCATTACATTTTTTTCATGACATTATGCAGTAATATGAAGAACCAGTTAGTAATAAATTTTAATTTATCACATTCCGTGAACAGTGACCACAAAGGTAAACAACTCGCGGGCTATTCTGTATGGTATATGCACCCGTAAAAGTTCAGTTCCAACCACCATCTGTCTGTGATTTTGTTTTTTTGTCTGGAAAGCTGTTCCCATTTGTGTACAGTCCCCTACGTCGGGTATCAATGTACGGAAGTAATTTCATGCGTTGCTAATAATTTTAATGTATTTCCGAATTAAACTAGATAGGCATTTCACAGTTTCTTTAAATTTTTTTTATCAAATAGCCAATTTCGCGCCTTGTTGGTATATTTCGCGGCGGTAATAAGATTTCGCGAAAACGAAATGTGTAAAGGTGTACTGTAGATAGGTTAAGTTCACTTTACTATACAGTATAGATTATTTAAAAGTGTTTTACAAAAATTTCGCGATTTCGCATTCACCATTTTTCACTGCCCCTATTCATGTTTCTTAAAAAATTTTCAGTAAAGGTTTTACTTATTTTAGCATAAACCTGACAAAAGAAGTGCCGTGCCAAGATTTTTTGTGGCAACAATGATTAATTAATTTATATCAATCAATGTGATGTGAGAAACTGGCCGTATGTAAACAAATAATTATTGGAATATGTTGGCTCTAACTGTTACCGTAAATAACGTAAGCTCAGGACATGTTACAAATAATTTTCAGTTTTGACTATTTTAAATGTGATTTTTTTTACCGTAATTAAACTATTTACGTTAACATTTGATGAATATTTTGGTAAATTATTTGCACATATGTTTATTCAATAACCTATTAACATCTGAGTTCGCCATAGCTAATTTATGTACCACAGCAAATTTTTTATATGTAATCTCGTGGCAAAATAAAAATGTTTTAATAAAATATGCCAATGTATTTAAAGACAAAGAGGCTGCTTTCACTCAAAAGGAAAGTTCCGATTGAAACAAGAACACGTGGCTCAAACAATACGCCTTTTTATAGTTAATTTTTTTTCAGCCCGTACGTCATATTCCGATAAGACGTTCTTTGTTCGTCAATATATGATGTACAAATATCAAAACAACAACCATTTTGGTACGCTGTCCACGTATTTATTTCTAAATATTAGAAAATAAACTGACACACAATATACCACACAGTTTACAGTCCCGCACAACATACTATGACTAGCTAGAGCTAGGAGCAATATTTTTCCGGTCAATCATATGAACATATTAGTGATTGTATAAATAACACGCTGCTGGTGCAAAGCACATATTACACAAATGGAACGAAAATTGTGCGTACGGGTGTGGCGACGCTACCTTGTGTACCGTGTCGCGCTATCTATCACCACTCTAATACAGACTTTTCAAAGGAAGAGGTAGCAACAGTTTTCTGTGCCGACGTAAACAATACGGTCACATATTTTTACTATCTTGAATATTGTGTGTGATACATTTTTAATGTGAGTTCATTTAGAAGTTAGTTAATTACTTATGGATTGTAGATTTTCAAACCAAAATCTGAACGTTTTATCTATTAATTTTTTTAACTGTACTCGAACTATTTTTTCTATTATTTTTTCACCAAACCGAACGTAGCCTACATACTCAGGTTTGGTTCGAAATTTGAATGTTCGACCCAGCTCTACAAATTAGTAATGTTAGTGAATTAATGGATAGGAAAATAAACAGCATAAACGAAAATGTTGACAGGAAAATTGGCTGTGTGAACTAAAATGTAGACAGCAGAAATGGGCTGTATTAGTGAGGTGATTGACAGACTAGACAATAAGATAGACAGTGTAAATGAGAATTTGGACAGTAAAGTTAGCAGTATCAGTGATATGGTGGATCAGAATATTGTCAACCAGCACTGCAGCAGAATACGGTGGTGATGCTAAGCAGGCCATCACTGCCAACACAACTCCGCCCAAGGAACCTATTAGCACTGGTTCCAGTTCATTACGTGTCTGGAAAGGAGATACCAGTAAGCCCGTCCCCTACGATGATTCAGACCCCTTGGCAGAAATACCGGCACCAGTTCAAGATCATTGCCACCCTGAATGGCTGGACGGACAAGCAGCGGGACTATTACCTCGCAGCAATCCTGAGGGGCCACGCATTGAGCATACTGCAGTCACTGCCCGAGTGACACAGCTTATAGTACGCTACACAGGTATCGGCCCTGGATATGCGCTTTGGCGATGGGTATCTGCGACATGCTCAGCTGCGGAGCCGCACACAGCGACCCAGGGAGATACTACAAGAGCTGTGGCAAGACATAGTGTGGCTGGCCCACCTGTCCCTGGAAGGGTGTCACAAGGAGGTCCGTGACGTCATTGCTGTCTTCATTGACAACATAGGCGATGAAGAGTTGTGGCAGGTGGTGCACCTGGCTGTGCCACATACCATGCAAGATGCCCTGGCCCGAGCGCTCTGGGTGGATTCGATGAGGCAGGTGTCTGTGGCATGGGGTCCGGTGCGGGTTGTGACTCTGGGGGAGGAGGGCGATGCCGACAGCCTTAAGAAGACGTTGAAGAACATAGAAGACAGTGAAAGATATTGCAGCTCGTGTTCGTGTGACAGAACTACGTAGCTGACCGACCAGACAGGCCGAATGTTGGTCCTGTGGACAGCCAGGGCACCTGAGAGCCAACTGTCCTCAACATCACCAGCAGCAACAACATCAACAACGGGGGAACAGGCAGAGAGACTCAGGTGAGAGCACGTCCTAGGGGAATTTGTGAACACAGACCTTGAGGGGCAGAGGTCGGTGATTGCTGGAGGGAGGGTCCCAGTGTTTCTACAAGTACACTCAGTAAATCAGGACTCAAATGCCATACGGGTGGGAGCGTAAACAGTGTTAGTTGGATGGCCGTCGACACAGGGGTGACAATAACAGTAGTTAGGCCAGGAATCATATGGCCTTCCCTCCAGTGATTTGCGGACCATGGGAGCGTTGAAGAGTGCTGTCTGATACTGTAACTGGCGAGACCACACTAGTAAGGGGTAGGAGGAGAGTGATTTGAAACTTGGTGATGTCAGTATAAAGCATGATTGTACATAGCCAAAATAGAGGATGAATGTCTCTTGGGACTAGATGTGTTGTGAAGGTTGGGGTGCTGTATAGATGCTCAACTTGGGGTACTGCGGATCAGCAATGCCAAGTTAGTGGTATCGTCTCGTGATGGTTAGTCCTCAGCAGAAAGTTGCCCAGTGGTCTGTTGTCAACACACATTATCAGCTTCGAGTGAAGTGATTATCCCAGGTCGATGGAGAGGGACATCTGTCAAGCATGTAGGGCTGATTGAGCTAGTGAGTAAAGAAAGCGGCCTGCCAGATGGTATCCTAACGGCTAGAACCATGGTGGGAAGAATGGGAGGTGAACCCAACTGGAGGACAGCCTGTGAAAGCTTCTGCGCATCACGACATCTGGGTTGCACTCAGGTTGACGGCTCTATAACGTTGCCTGGCGGCGCGCCACACACGTTTACTTCAACTGCCATTATTCAATAACTTTGCAATAAAAACACATCCAAATTTTATTTCTTACACTAGAGAGTACCACGATGCTAAATATTCATGTTTCTTGAATGTTGCATTTTCGGTTTAGCCGTTAAAAAGATTCCCATTTATGCGAGAAATATTATCAGTTTTACGGACTATGCATGATGCCATTAAAACTATTTTTAAGGCATTTATTTTTGCATATTAATAATTGCTGTGTACTTCAAAACTTTCTCAGAAGATCCCACGTCAATTTGCAGAAAACCATTTTACGCTACGGGCAACAGTTTTCGACTAATGAAGTTAGTTGAGATGGGCGCGTGATTGCACTTCGTGTGCCCGTGCTTTGTGTGTTCAATTTGTACACAATGGCATTATTTATTGAAATTATTAGTCACAAATATATATTATAAATAATCAGTTCTGAAGGTCGAGAGTTTAGAGAGCCATTCTCTTGCCCAGGTGAACTAGGTTCGATTTCCAGCTTGACCATAGGCCTGGTGTTTTCTCGGAATCCACCGTTTTCATCCACCTTTGCATTTCCACCGCTATTCCGTTACTACTGGAATTTAAATTATACATTCAAAGTAACACTTGTTAATTATGCAATGTTCAGGTTTAGCTTTTGCTCTTTCAAACAACAAAAAAAAAATACATGATGGTGGCTGTCATAATTATATGCATAGTACACTGTGTAAATAATTTATTTACAAGTGTGGCGTAGTAAAGATTTGTTTCTTCAGAATACTAAAATCTTTGATCACACGCATGACACATTTCCTAGTTTTTCCTGCAAATAAATGCTGTCCGACATTAAATAATGTGTAAATAAAATTGTTTTAATATTCCACATTTCTAAAACTGACAAAAATAATTTATTTTACAAAAACACATGTAAGCTAGAAAACGAAAACGTTGGGCGCCCACAATACATGACGGATGCATGAATAGTCAGTCCACCCAAGTCACAATTATATTTCACTGCAATGAACTCTTTATGTGTATTTTTCTCAATGACAACTACTCCGTTCACTCCTCGCTGTTATCTAATGTATGCGCCTAACGCTTTTCATTTAAAATCTTACAAGTATATTTATAGGATAAACTGTCTGGTTCCCACAACTTCGTTTGCGGCATTTTCAATTTAATGCGATAGTATTTTTGAACAAAAAAGTTTTGAAAACGTGCTAAATGGTCAGAATGATGTTAAGGGTTATTAATGTCTGTTTTTCGAAACATTCTGAAAAGGAAAATTGTTCCACACGTTTTTGGTTATCATGTTATACCGCTGTGCCCTGTTTTGTCACCTACTTCCCCCGAACTGTAATTTGTTTTGGTAGAAACAAACATTTTGACCCGCCTCCCTCAAAAAAAATTTTTTTTCAGCTGAAAACTTTGCGGACACACGCCCAACAACTAATCAAAGTGTAATAGTTACTTTTCTAAGTTTTTCTGGGTTCCCATTCTGCCACTCTACTCCGTTTTGCCCCGTATTTATCCTGCTTAAAAAATTATCATTCAATTCACAATAGTTTACTTGTACACTAATTTTTTGGTTTCCTGTTCGGTTCCTATACTTAGTTTTGGCTTCCCCGCCCAATTTACTTCAGAAATTTCATCGCAGTTGGATGAGTGGTTTAGAACCGCATAGAACACGAACAAACAATCATTTTTATGACATAAGTTAGCAGTCCACCTGCGGCATTGCCTGCGTGTATTACTTGTAACAGCGAATACTTACTTCCATTGAAGGACCTCTTTGCACGCCAGATTAGTAGCCAGGACGATCTTACTCTGCAGCTGGTTACATTGTTATAGCTGCAATATAAAAACTGTTCTTAGTCTATACCTAATAATTTTAACATCTGTCCGAGCCGTATTTATAGTCATAGCAAAAAATACATTGAATATGAGAGAGTATTCATGGTATGATGACACGTCCACATCTAGCGCAATTATTATTGACAGTGCCCTCAATATGCACCGTCTTAAGTTTACTATAAATAAATAAAATATTCTGTCTATGGGCACACAGAGGTTGTACAGCCATATGTAACAGTGTCATTGCTTAATGTTAACTTTCGTATAAATTACTTCTATAATTTTTTGGATAGTCTGCTTTAGAGGTTTACAAGTATTACATCTTTCCCTTCCCGGGTATATAAGTGTTATTTTCTCATCATAAAAAAATAAAGTTAATTATTTTTCGTATTTACGTAAGTATCTTTCTGAAGCAAAAAAATATCTCAATATTTCAATTGGTTGGGTAGGTATCATTGGGTGATTGAATACAAATTTTAGACTTTTTCACCTTTTACTGATTGAACTTGGCAAATCTTACCATCACGTGTTAAAAAAATTTGTATAAGTGAGGTGTAAATCACGATGACAGCCCATTGAGTTGAAGTGTAATCAAGGATTCATTTAAAAAATGTTTCATGCCTTCATAGTTGTAAGAGTTCGGATTTAGAAAAGTTCTCATATCTGTTTACGTTCTTAATGTATTCATCGTAAAATATACAGCAACTCTAAATCTCGACGGGTTTGATAGCATTCGTGGATTTATCTCATACATTCCATGTCTTTTTATCCTCTTAGGATTCAAGTTTCGAAAAAATAAAAGTGTTGTATGGGCGTCAAATTTCAGCGGAAACCGTGACGGTAGCCCGTTGATTTTAAAATAACTCATACAGACGATTAATTGAAAACACATTTCATCCAGCTTTATAACTTTTCACATCCTTAGATGTAAAATCTTGAAAAATGATTCTAGTAAGTTTCAAGTATTTAAGCAAACTTCGCATCAATATCTAAAAAATTAGTAAGATCGAAAATATATTGATTAGGAATCGAAAACATATTTTTCATTTTTTCGTTACATCTATGGAGTTGAATTTGGAAAATATCTTGAAGTATATTTTAGTTCTTTACGTAATAAACATTTTGAAGCAAACAGCATTTTTATATCTCGACTTGTTCCAAAGTTATGGAAGAATAATCGACAACCTATTTCAAGTCTTTTCAGCCCCTTATTTAAAGGGTTTCGAAACATCTTGAAGTCCTACGTTATATACTTTCTTACATATCTAATTGAAGTATAAATCCCGACGATAGCCCATTGGGCTCCAGCTGTACAGACAATTAATAAAAAACAATTCCTCCCCTTTCACTCTTTAGGAGTCGAATTTCAAAATATCAAAAAACCAATTTTTGGGTATTCACATCAGCATCATTTTGAAGTAAAAGCAGCTCTATATCTCTAAGGCTTCGATATATATCGATAAATAATTGAGAACACATTTCAGGTCTTTACACCTCCTTCAAGGTTGACTTCTCAAAACCCTTAAATTGGCTAATATGTTTTTTTAGATTGACTTATCGAAGTAAAAGTCACGACGATAGGCCGTCGGGTTCGAGCTATGAAGACAAATCTTATAAAACACATTTCACCCCTTTTAACCACCCTAGAATACGAATTTATAAAAAAAAAAAACATCTTAGTGCTCGCCTATGACATAAATAGGACCCAAACAAAAAATTTCACATTTTTAGGTCCAGCGGTTGGAGCTGCAGTTTTATATGTCAGTCATTCAATCAGCCAGTCAGTGTTATACATAGAGATTATTTTATGCTATTTTATCATATATTATTTTAACTTTAAAAATTTGTTATTATTTTTATGTAATAATTTTTTTCTGCTTTTTAGTCATGTGTGTGTAAAACTTTGCAATCGATTTTAAACAAGCAAAATTTGTATCAAATGAACAAGTAAGAAAGCGACTTAATATTTTATTATCATCCAGTTCGGAGAAGTATTTAAATTTCAAGTCTCTAGCTCATCAGCAAGTTAGTTAAAATCGATTGCAAAACTTATCCCGAAGAGACAAACTTACAGACAAAAAAGTGAGCTAATAAAACGCTGTAAAATAGACGAAATAGAGTATTTATTTATTATTACAGAATAGACAGCAAAGAAAGGCTGGATCAATTTAACACATAACAACTAAAAAAGTGATATTATTGAATTAATAGCCACTTCACATAATCACACTACCGCAGTAATAAAACCAGCAGTTCAGTTGCATGAAAGTTTGGTTTATTAGTTCTAAGCACAGTCCTCGTTGTATTATTGCAAACTGAGTGCATGCATACTTATGGACTTGATTTCTTGTGATATATTAAATCATAGCGATACTGTTCTTGATGAAATTTTCAGCAAAACATCTGATGTCTCCTAGTTACTTGTGCTCTGGGAAAAGAAAATCCCAGCAACTGCATGTACATCTATCACAAAAGTATTTTTACTGAATGCAAATATCGTTCTTATTATTTGTGACAATATGATGATGGCTATTTTGAATGCTGAATAACTGTTTTTACGGAACTCAGATCCGCAATAACATTAAACACGAATGTAAATTATTAAAATAACAAGTTTTCATTAAGTAAATACGTACAAAGAACAAACTTTATGTGTTAGTGCTATAAATTGGTAGGGGCGAATACGTATTACACAGCTAAAAAAATATTTGTGTGCAATTACAAAGTGAAAACATTGCAGAATTTATATTATTAAACATGCTTTCCAGTAATTTCATAGGGATGTGGGAGTAATTTTGTTAATTTTTACGTGAAATCATCATCATTTTATGTTTTTCTCTAAATTTATTGCCGTTAATTTTTGTTCTGTGTCAATGCACATTTTAAAATCTGTGCTAAATCATTGTTTTGTAATTATGTAACTTACATTAATATTCTGCCTACCAACTTGTTCAATTCAAATGCTATCACAGTAATTTTAGGAAAAATTTTCTTCTGTATATTGCCTTACACCTTTCTGTGCGTTTATTGTGATAACTTATTCTTTCAGTGGCAAATATAATAATGGAACGGTAACATCTTTAATTTTCCAACATTTATCGTGCAAATAATTCAACATCATTTGTTGCTTCGATTTTTGTGTAATATTATTGGTTGAAATGGATGGAGCGAATTCTCGGTGAAGAGTTTACAACAGATAAATATGATTAGAATTTTATAATATTAAAAACACAATGATAAGTGAGAAACAAATTGAAATGTTACCCCAACATTATCAGTGTTTATTTTACCTTTCATTTTGCAAGCTATCATTTTTTTTTACAATTATTAATTCTTCGTAAATCTTGTGTATCGAACGTCACTTCCTTTTTAGTTCTGATGCGTGATGGTGATAGCCATGTGCTACACAATTTGGCATAATACATACAACAGGTCTTGTTCTTCTGTCCATAAAGCAGAGGGAACTGTGTCACCCTACTAATACAACATAACACGAAATATCCTCTATTTGTTGTCTGTAGAACGTTGGTGATGCACTGTGAAGGAATACTGCTAGCCACGCGGCTGCAACCCTGGTGACGTAGTAGGAGCAGGTAGCTGAGAGAGGACGAGGGGTTGGGATGCGCGTGACTTCACCTCCCCATTCTTCCCACCACGGGCTAGAACATTAGTCTATCCTGTATCTGACTGTTCGCTGGTCATGGTGATGAACTTGTCTGACCGAGCAGTCAAGCTTGAGGAGGTGGTCATGATAGGAGTTTGTAAGTGGGTTTCACAAATCCTGTCCAATACTCTAGAAGTCCAGGGCCAGCTATGAGGGTGTATTGTCTGAGGCATTTGAGGAACTATTGAAGAGAACAAAACAAAACCTAAACTGGTGACAGGAGAAAGCTGTAGCTGAACTATTAGAGGAATCAAAATACCTTCTTGTGTGGGTCAAATGACCTAGGCAGGACCAGTGTCATATTCCATTCCATTGACACTGGCGAGGCATGCCCAACAAAGCAGTCCCCTAGACAACTGCCTATAGTTTCACACGAAGCAGTATATTGTATCCTAAAAGAGATGAGGGACCTAGATGTAATAGAACCTTCAGTCAGCCCATGGTCCTCTCCGGCTATGTTTGTAAAGAATAACAATGGGTCTGTGAGATTTTATGTTGATTACCTACAGCTGAATGATGTGACCAAAAAGGGTTCTTACCCTATGCCTATACAGTGTTGCAGGAGTACGATGGTTTTTGACCTTGGACCTGAAGAGCAGGTATTGGCAGTGTGATTTGGCCACAGAGGATCGGGAAAAGACTGCCTTCTGTATCCAAGGGAAAGGAACCTGGCAGTTCACAGTTATGAGATTTGGGCACCCTGCAACTTTTGAACGTCTAATGGAAAAGGTCATCCCACTAGACTCCTGTCAGGTTTACCTAGACGACATTGTCATCGCTGGCGGAACATTCGAAGAACATCTGACGCACCTTGATGCTGTGTTCCATAAAATTTCTGTGGCCAACCTGAAATTGGTTCCTAAGAAATCTAAACTAAATTTAATTCTTGGGTCATGTACTATCGGCCCATGGGATAGAGACAGACCCAGAGAAGACAAAATCCATCAGAGATTGGCCTCGACCAGCAAACAAAACTGAAGGTAGAAGTTTTGTAGGCCTGTGTGCATATTACCGCCAATTCGTGCATGGGTTCGCAACAACTGCTAAGCCACTGCTTGAATTAACAAAGGAAAGATGAACATTTCATTGGACCCTTGAATGCGAAGCTGCCTTCTTGAGGTTAAAGGAAATATTGACATCACCTCCAGTCCTGGGTTTTCCCAATAGTAGGGGCGAGTTCATCCTCGATAATGATGCTAGCGATGTAGGTAGTGGAGCTGTGTTGTCGCAAGTTCAGGAAGGGAAGGAGATGTCACTTGAATATTTCAGCAAATTACTTTATAAGCCTGAGAGGAATTTCTTTGTGACTAGTAGAGAGAGTACAGCTGTTGTGAAGGTAATTTCCCACTTTCATTCTTATCTTTATGGAAGGCATTTTGTAGTATGTACTGATTATGCTTCATTGAGATAGTTAATTAAATTTCAAGAACCCAGAAGGGCAGATAGCACGTTGGATACATCTTATAATCTTCAGGAATATGATGTTGAAATACAGCACAGACCTGGCTGTCTTCACAGCAATTCAGATGTCCTCTCACGGAGACCCTGTGAACCATCTAGTCAACACTCGGCGCCAAGAAGTAAGGAATAGTGAGTTCAGAAACGTTGGACCCAGATCCGTGAAGATACTTCTGGTAACCAGACACCATCATGTGGCAATGAGGAAACAAGGAAAGACCAATTGAATGACCCCAATTTGCGCCCTCTACTGTAATGGAAGGAAAAAGATAGGTGACCAAGTTGGGAGGAGATATCTAATCTATGGGTCTCAGTCAAATCCTGTTGGGCACAGTGGAATTCCCTCATCCTTAGAAATGTATAGGGAGTGGCAGAGTAACAATGGAAAATAAATATGGTTTCATCTTGTCTTGCCAGACTGTAGGGTTCTAGAAGTGCTGAAGGAACTACATAACAGTGCAACTGGTGGACATTTCAGTATAAATAAAACACTCGACAAAGTTCGCCTGAGGTTCTACTGGCCGTTGTTGGGAGGATGTAGAGAAGTAGTGCCGCATGTGTGACACCTGTGCAGCACGAAAAGGTTCGAGAATTAAGGGGAAAGGTCACTTTCAGAAATACAATATCGGTGCACCCTTTGAAAGGATAACTGTAGATATTTTGGGCTCCTTACCAACCATAGAGAGATGAAACAGATACCTCTTCATAGCCCAAGACTGCTTTACTAAATGGCAAGCTGTAATACCAATCCCAAACCAAGGAGCTTGTACAGTGGCTGAAGCACTTGTGGAAAATGTCTTCTCGAGATTTGGAGTGCCCCTTGGACTATATTCGGATCAAGGACAAAATTTTGAGGCTACCTTAATCCAAGAGGCGACCAGGATTTTGGGTATGAGGAAGACATGGACCACAATACTACATCCTCAGTCAGATGGGATGGTCGATATACTTGACCGCACTTTGAACAATACCTGTCAATATTTACGTCGGAAAGCCAAAAGGACTGGGATGCCAAGTTGCCTTTATTTCTGTTACTCTACTGCTCAGCTGTTCAAAAATCTAGAGGGGTAACACCTTCGAAGAAGTTATTTGGAAGACCTGCTTTTTGGACAACCATCTGACAGAATATGCCAGCGAACTATATAGGAAGTTAGTGGGCATACACAACTTTGCTTGGCAACACCTCAGAATTAATACAGACTGAATGAAGACTAGATGTGATCGAAGGGCATCTGCTAAGCAACTTAAAGAATAGCTACTAGTTTATTTGTATAACCCACTAAGACGGAAGGGATACTGCCCCAAGCTTCAGAAAACTGGGAAGGCCCTTTTAAGATTACAAAAAGAAAGTCTTCAGGATATGGTGCAGTGGCTCTCGGGCTAAACCCAAGGTTGTCGACATAGATAGACTGGTTCTTTATGAAGGTTCACAAGTTAAGGGTGCGGTTACCTCTGTTTTCAGCATCTTTTTTTATTTTTATATTTGTACCACACCTTCCTTTAAATGCTGCTGAAGAATTTCTTTTGCTAGTGTTTGCTTGAAGTCGTTGAAAGTTCTGACGTTCTTTCCTGTTACGAATTTGTGCACTACAAAGTTATTTAGCAATGTCATAGTAATGGTGTCTAAGAAGATTTTCTCATACTTTTCTCTACCGCCGCATCATGTGAAACCTACTCATAATTTGGTTGCTTACATCCGACACCTCACATTTTCATTGTGTAGTTGATCCCTGCTGAAAGTTTTAGAATGTTTGTTTTTGTCTTTCTGTTCACTTTTCTTCTTTCAGCAAATTATAATGAATGTTTTGTTGCCGGAACACAAACATCCCTCTTATCTTTCCATTTGATGACTGTAATGTTGTTGCTTGTGTATTACTTTTAGCCTTTCATTTTGCAGTTCCTTTTGCATGTTTTTTCTGTTTGGGTGAACAGTGCCACAAACATTAGTCCCTGAAGAATGAAGTCTATAAAATAAGTCAAGTCAACTGGACAAGTTTTCAATATAAAGTGTAGACCTTTTGTTTAGAAGGTTACACTTCTCCATAATTTCTGTGACTGCGGCTGTCTTTTATCTTTTCCTTTATAAACTTTGTAATTGCTATTATAACAGTATGCAGATTCACACTGCTTATAAAAGGTCACCCTAAAACTTACCCATTTAAACTTAAGCTGGCCTGTACACTTTATCAAAGATTGATCACTTCACACATCACCTGATGGAGTGTATAATTTTTTGAATGATTCAGAAGCCATGCTTATTACTGGAAAAATTTTACACAATGGGTTTGTAGAGTTCATGGTTTCATTATCAACTAATTGTAAATATTTGTTATAGGCCAGAAACTTCCAGCAATAAATGACACTTGTAAAATAAAGAGTTTCAACATTTTTCATCTGTGTTCTAGTAACTGTGGATTGTTAGCTTTTGAACAAGCCTCATCAAAATTGTAAGTGCAAGATGCGCTCTAAATTAGTCTCGCGATGTGCACTGAAAAATTGCCTACTGTCATTGGAGCCATATTTATATGTCTAGCAACAATGTGATCAACAATATCATCAGTCATGTACAGGAAAATAAATTGTGGCTCTACTACAACTGTTACCCAAATTCAGTTCAGGTGCTAAGTCAAATGCACCAGCGAATGGGTGACATACCAGCTCTCTAAATTTACATTCCAAATTCTATTGAAGTTTGTCACTGTATCTTATAACTTCAAAAACTTGGTGTGTTTCATATTCATTTTTTGAGCTTATAACATCAGAGTTCAATACTTGAAAGTACTGTAGTATTTTTTCATCATCTTTCCCAGGAGTAAAATAGTCAAGTTTTTTATGTAGTGTCATTGTTAACGAAACGATACAAGCTGTGCCATGTATATAAGTGTTCTGACTAAAGTGTTTAGTTTGTAAACTAAAACCTTAAATTTGCCATGAATAGTTGTACAAATTTTTACATGTTTATATTGTCACAAGATAATAAATATGCTGTATTACTGTCTCAGATACCATACATTTGCCACAAATTGCTGTATATTTATATGTTTACATTGTCACGAGATCAAGATAATAGCTCTACTACGTAACATTTGTGAAGTTAAAAATATATATCTTTGTAATTATTTTCATGACTCCTAACAAACAGCAAAATACAGAACTGTGTGTAAAAGAACAATATGTACGCAAGGTGGAGAATAGGTCACTATCTGTACTTTGTTACTAAAAACATCTATATTTTGTACTACAAATAAGGCTTCCAACAAAGTTACCAAACTTCTGCTAGAAGTCTCAGCACAAGAACAAGAAAACTATTCAGTAGGTTGCCTGGTTAGCAACAGATGGCTCTGCTAGGTCTGTGCAGCATGTAACGGTCTCTCGGTTACCAGTACATTTGTGGTGTTTTTGAACACATGCGTGCATGCCTACTATGGGTGCAAATGAGGTAACCTGTACTGACAACTCTCATGGCTTTAACTTTCTTTTTATGTGATACAAGCTCTCTTTTAACCTTATTTGGATTTAAATGTACTTTAATTTCGTACTATTAAAATATTTGTCAGTGTACGGAGGCCATAAGGGCGCTAGGAGTAATGGGGTCCCCACCTTCGTAAATGCATAGCTTTAAATCTTCATTGTACTAACTTTGTGTTGAACTTAGCGATGCCATTTCTGATAGTAGAATTTAATTCGAAAGATGTGTCCGGAGTACAACCAGTGTTGTAACTTAATTTCTTCAATAAAAATTTGTGAAAGTTCATCACTTTCTTTCCCTCTTATTTTTTAGTAACATCATGCTTTCAAGTGATATCACGTATCATTCAGTGCATTGAATAAGATGTGTATGTATGTTAACGGTCGTGTTGTGGCCTTGAAATTTATCGTCAAGGAAGTGAAAATGTTATGAGTTTTGTTTATATGTGTAAAGATATATGTTCTGTATGTCCAGTGACCAGGAAAAGCGGGAAATGTACTCTATGCTTTTCAGGGTAAGTGAGAATTCTATTGAGATGCCGCCAGTTGAGATTCGAACACCGTTTAATGTCGTCAGAATTAAATTTTGAACACCGTAAAATAGAAACATATACCTCTAAGGTGCTTATTAAAATTATGAGGATAGAGTAGGTCAGCTGGAATTTGTAGTTTCAGGTGTTTGAAATTTCACCCCTGGTGAATTTACCCATGTTCTAAATTTTGACTGACATCCTTTGTAATGACTAAATATTAATACAGTGAACTCCCAAAAATCTGTGCACCGATTAACAGATTTTTGGATTATTTGTGCGGCTTTCTGTATGTTGAACATTGTAAAATGAAAAAAAAAATTTTAGATTATAAGTGTGTTTCAACTTTTGCATGCCAGAATGGATTAACAAAATTACATAATTTTTTCTCTTGTTTACCGTGCACCCCACACATATTTTTATTTATTTTTGTGAGAGGGTTGTGAAATATGGTATTTGTAGGCAAAACCATGACAGTATTTCAGTTGATTATAAAAAAATTAATGTGACATTGTGCTATTTTTGGGTTATCCATTTTTCCCAATTATCTGTATGTTATGCAGCACCAATTAACATGGCTAATCAAGAGTTAACTGTTTTATATATAATACAAATATAATATGTGTACAGAATGCACTGTAGATGTAGCATTTAACAAAATATTTGTAATGTAGAAAATATGCAAGATTTTTGGCCTCATGTAAATTTAAAATCTTGAATAGCATTGCAGGAGTTTATCTAATCCTGGTCACACGACTGAGATAACGTACACTTCTTCAGTGAGTGAATTTTCATAAACCCCTTTAGATAAAACTGCACATTTCACGCCCAATCTTGCTATGGCGCTAATCAATGAGCGAGGTTTGACTGGTTCAGGACGCCTGTAAGTGGCCTAAAATTTTGCAGATTGGCGGGATGCGAAAGTTCCCAAGAAATTGCAGTATTGTCGAACTCTGGGAAGCTTATGTGGAATCTGAAAAACAGTTGTGAAAATATAGCTTTTTTGCTTTTTCGAATATGCGCTACGTTTGACCAAATTAATCCTGTGTGTGCATCCATACAATTGGCTCTGTCAATTAAAGTTTTGGACGCAAGAAAACTCCACGCAGAAAATTTACTAAGCGACCCTAACGTTGTAGGTTTATGGTGTAATGAGACATTCTGCACGTTAATTATATTTTGAAACTAAATTGTAATGCATTTGGTAAATATAGAATAGCTGTAATGAGATATTTGATTATTTATCCAAGAGAAAGTCACAAAATTGTATATGGCGATGCCTATCAACGTATCTACACTGATACACTGCATTCTAAGTGAAAATGCTGCAATTTAAATTAGTGTTAAAATTATATTAATATTAAACAAATTAACCCGTTTGAAAATGTAAATATGGACATGACGTGTCATATTGTGCGCTGTAAGTTAGGCCTATAGTGAAGGTATGTTTTCACTTTATTTTTGATTTACGTAATTGTTGTTCCTGTGCATGTAGGGTGTTGTCTTAAGTTTGTCAGGAACATTGCAATTGATTTATGTTTTTGGAGAGTGGCAGTTGAAATTTGGTCTTGGTGGTTTGAATGGAGAACTCGGTTGTACAAACAAATTTTTGGCATTGGTGAGTGTTTTTTTTTGTTTACCATGTCTCCTTAGTAAAATAAGTTGCAGTACTTTGGAGCATATTTTGCCCACTGCCACATAGCAATTTGATGTGTGTGGTTGTACCCACAGATAATTGAGGAGTTGGCTGGAATAAAGGCTTCAGTTAGCTAAGGCTGTTCTTCAATCAAAACAGTTTATCTTGTTCTGTTACGTCCTTAGAAGATACACACAAAATTTTGTATCAATATCTTGATTCTTCTCCAAGCTATGAATGTCTGTCTTGACCTTTGCTGGTATTACAATGCTAGAAAAATGTACTGTTTTATCTTTGACGTTGTTTATCTATTGTTCATGAGAAACTTGAAATAAAACAAAAATGAGTGAAAGTGAAGTAAGTACAGAGACGGATACAGACAATGATTTAGATCTAACCTCAAAGAGAAAAATACAGTTGGGTAAAAAAAAAGGATGTTATTTCCAGTTTATGGGACAAATCACACCATAAAACTAGAAAATGTGAGGGTAAGTTTTTCATAAATGCTAACTGTGAATGTGTAGCGAAGAAACATTTTGTGCCAGTAAAAGTGTGGTACATAAAATGTTGTTTCGAGAAAATTGCAAAGAAGAAACAAAGAGGTTCAGGAATTTTTATAAACTTGGTGAAAAGTGCAGTCAAGATTTATTTGTGTCATCATGCACAATAGGCAAGCAGATTAAATCCCGTAAAGTGAATGTGGTCGCAAAACCTCAAGACAGTTTGTGCGAATATTACTGTATGTTCCTTACTGTGGTTTCACAAATTTTTAGTTTCACTCTACCTGATATCAGTGAAAAGAATTCACACAGTTCAAATCAGAGTTAAAGAGGTGGGTTACCAATTTGGAAAAAAAATGAAAAACATGACAATCGGCCTAATAAAATATCTCAGTTTGTATGGGACCTAAACCCGGAAAACTGGGCATCTATTCCTCAATCAGAGTCACATTTTTCTGCAAGTAATAGTAACAGACTTTACTTTGAAAACTCTACACTGACTGTAAGTACAATGTTTCATCTTTTTAATGAATACTAAAAAGAAATAACCAACACGGAACTGAAAATGAAGTATTCGACAAATTTCAAACATTTCCGTTCACATTCACCTTATGTAATTTGTCAGCCTTGTAGTGATGTCTTGTGATATTTGTGAACAAAGCTTAGCAAAGCTGCAATGTAATCCTGCAGATACAGAGACAAAAATGCTTCTGGAGGTACACAAACGAAAAGTTGAAGCTCATAAGACACAAAAGAAAAACATAATAGAGAAAAGCTAAGGGAGCAAAAAAAATATTGACTCTTTAATTAGATTATGGACAAAATTTACCGCTTCCAAAGTTAAATGTAAACTCCCAGTTCTGTAAACACAGTTCTATAAACGTTTACTATGGTATGATGTTTTCGTTGTCCACTTACACACAGATGGCCACTCAAAGCTACTGTTTTCCTGTCACAGAAACAAAGAAGAACTCTGATAGTGTAGCATCTTTCCTCTATTATTTAATTAATGAGAAGTTTGATGCTGTTACATATGAAGAGATTATTTTACTTTTAGATAATGCAGGTGGACAAAATAAGAATGCAAACATATGTTAATTTTTTTTTGTTACTTAGCCTACACTTTTCAGGTTAAAGTAAGTCACAGGGGAACATGCACAATTTTTTTTATTAGTTAATTCAATTCCACAGGCTTTTTTAAGCAATACTCAGGTCTTTCTTTTAATTTCTATGTGTTGATTAAAGTATAGTCTGAGAAAAATGCAGCGTAATTTATAAAGGCTGCTGAAACACTTGACTTCATCATGGCACCCACTATGAAATCATCCTGCGAAAATCAACCACGTTTGCTGCCTATCGCCCATAGCAGTCGTGCACACATCGTGAGAAGTATGACAGAAAGTTGAAGTAATCTCAACTTGGCGCAAAACAAAAGCTATTCATGTCTTATATAGTACGTAAGCATTCTAATACGGCCTTAAAAACACTCTGGGAGTTATATATTCCGGAATGAAAACTTGAAAAATTTCAGAAAGCAGTGGGTATAAATTATTTGGTGGAACGGCAAATCATCACTACTATTATTTATGTTTTTGTCTTCAATATTTTGGAGGTAGGATCTATATACATGATATTTCCACAGACTTTAATTATTATTGTAAGTTAAATGTAATCCGAATGACTTAAACACACACTAAGTACTATTTAAACTGTAGGCATTTACGAGATACAAGTTAAACCAAGTAGAAAAACTTCAACTCTAGTCTTTAAGAAAACGTCCTGCGTGAAGTTTGTGTGTGTCCAGAAAGTATACCGAACTAATAGCAAGCACGAGATTGACTGCAACCTAATTAACCTCTGTTGATCGATCATTCTATACATCATCTAGAATACCTAACTGTAACAGGTTATTTTTGTTAACGCCTTTAGTAGCTCAGAAGAAAGAACAATAAGTAAGATACAAATGTTAAGTTAAAGGCAATCATTGAAATACAGTGAACGCTCGATAACTCGGACTAAAATGGGAGAGAAGCTGTCCTAGTTATGATTTGTCCGTGTTATCGAGGGGCGTCCGGGGAGGAGGGGTAATCAGTCATTAATCACAAGAAATGTGAAGAAATCAGTACGCTATCATTTCTACAAGCAAAACAGGTGGCAATATAGACTGCTTTGTACGTATCAATTTACAGGAGGTGGTAGTGGGGAAATTATCACTGTAATGTGGAGAACTATAACAGAATGTCAAACAACCTGGGCACGCAGATTCTTTTTTATTTATTTTTTATGCAACTTCTGGCTGATCTTTTTTTATCTGTGCTAGAAGCTGACACCAAGGCACCCTTCTACCACATAAAAGTTCACACCTCTTTCTCTCGTCTGGCTGATGACAGTCTGTGCATGTGTGTGTCTGTCTGTGTGTGCATGTGCGTGCGAAGCGCGTGTGTGTGTGAGAGAGAGATAAGCCAGGTTGGAAGAGTGCGAGCGGAAGTAGTCAAGGTCAAACGGTACAGTCTCAAAAGTAATAAAAACACAGCACGTGACCACACGCAACTCACGAGATGTTTAGGTTAAAAATTGTTCAATATCAACATGTCACAGTGTCTGCAGCCATCTGCTAGTTTCCTACGAGAAATTGGTTTTTTCCAGGGCCTCTTTGCTAGAATACAAGGCCAGGAGCAACCTAAATCTCAGTCTACCTTTCCTCCTTTTTTTTTTGTTTAGTTGAAGTCTACGGCTGTGATTGAAGTGATAATGCGCTTGTAGGCCTCCCTCCATACTATCTTACCTTGGCTGCGTCGTCATAGATCAGTGACGTCTTTACACACACTTTACACTTAAAATAAATTTCACAGATACCATCAACATTAACGAGAACTCTATAAAAACCCATTCATTTTAACCATTTAACTATTTCAAAAGCGAGGCCCTCTAGAATGTGCGGCCCGAGCAAAAGCCCCTTTCTGCACCCCTCCTTTTTTATAATTTATTAAGCCTTGTTTTTTTTTCGAGATCGCGCCGGCCTCTAGCGTAATGGTTTAGGTGCCAGTTTACGGTGCGAGAGGCCCTGGGTTCGAATCCTTGCTTGGGCATGGATGTTGTGTTGTTCTTTCACCTCACTACATCCTCATCAGCTTGTAAGACGTGGTTACAGGGCCGTAGAACCTTGCCTACATTGCAATGCAAACCAATGGCTTTTAATTTTTTTTATTAATGTCCGGATCAATTTGTTTTGCAATCTTGAATTTATCACACATACCAGAACAAAATAAATTTCCCTTTAGGTGCCATTGTGACGTGTAGTTACCGTCCAATTCACTAGCATCATACGGAAATGTTTATTTATGATGCACGTATGTGTATGGCTTGTGCGCGCGGTGAAGAGGGACGGAAGATAAAGAAGGGAGGTTTGCCTGCTGAATTGCATCACCATTCGCGCGCCTCGCTAACCACACGGAACTTGCCAGATATTTTACGGTGCGATTATTAAAGGCTATGTAGCGATGAGCAACTGCTTTTACAGCTTAATACTGTTTTTAAATAAAACGTGATGGATTTAAATGAGGCAGACACAATTTTCTTATGATTTTTTACCAAAAAATAAATTAATTAAAATTAATTTAGTTTTTTGAAATTCTGTCCGAGTTATCCGAAGTCCGGGACATTGAGGTCCGAGTTATCGAGGGTTCACTGTATGACAGTCAGAGTAAATAACTTGCACACAGCATTTTAGAAAATGCAAAAAATTCTTTTTCATGCATTACGCGAAGCCTTAAATAGTTCGAGGTCTCCCGTTAGATAGCTGCAGCATGAAAAAACCAAAGTACTTCCATAAGTCACGGTAGGTAGCAGAACACAATAAAATTTATCAATTTTGTATCTAAATACTGGAGAGCCTAGCAGATATTGTTTGCAATTCAGTTCTCATCAATATATATTACAAATGTGTACAGTTAGCAGATATCCCAAGTTTGAGTTAATGTTCGTAGTTAGGGAAAATTATTTTTTATAAAAGGTAAACATTTGACATTACGATAATCATATAGCAACGAACCATTGCACTCCTATCCAGATAAATTTTATGTTTATTAGTTTTTATATCCTATTTTCAGATAAGGAACGAAAGAGTAAGTCAGATGATTTACAAAAATAATTTTTATTTAGCGAGAGGCAAACAGACGATCAGAATCGTCGGAAAAAAGAAGCTGTCCAGTTTTTGGTAGTCTCTTGTAAGAGGCTACACGAAAAGGGCTTTCAGAGTACAATTTTACGTGAATATGCTAGTAATTATTTAAACTATTACTAACATGTTAAGTACAGTATCGAAGAATGACTAATATTTTAGCGTGAATCTCGCGCCACAATCACATTTCACTTTATATTTTCACAGTTGAGATCTGAGAAACAAGAAGTTATAAATACAGCAGTGAAATTGTGCAAACCATTAGCTAGACGTACATCTAGTATGTTTGTATTAAATTAACCACAAATTCTTGTAGCACAGTTTGCCACTTCGATAAATATTCACCATACTGCACACTTAAAAGTCTTCAACACAAATGTGTTGTGGCTGCAAGTCATTTTGTAATTCCTAAATTACAATATTGACATAGTAAACAACGTAACTGGCTTGCCTCGACTAGGAAAACATGATTTCTCGGCAAGCCTTTATGCGCCAAGTGACGTCAAGACAATCACAGAGTGTTTTCATCCCGTTTGAATATGTCTGAATTTCTTACATTTACGGCGACAGTTTTTTACATGTTACATATTGTTTTAAGTCTCAGCATTAGGTACACATGTTATTTAGCAGTAACTCTAAGTGCTGGTAATGTTTTTAGTTAAATACTCCGGCACATGCATGTTTCCCATTGTTTCCAGTGAGAGGACATACATATTGTTAATGTAATAGAAACTTTGGTGTTCATGCAAAAAAGTTAAAGACAATTCCAAAAATATTCACAGGCTGGCAGTATGATGAAATACAAAACCAATCAGCTACTGTTGTAAGTGGCACTGGACTTATAAAATATTGGAGCAAAAGTTTACAAAATGGTTTCCTTAAAAAGCCTACCAGTAAAGGTATACAATTTGCTATTAAAAAATACTGTCAATTAATGTATATGTCACATTAGAAACATTCTATCAGCAATGTCTTACTGTGAAGCATATCAGCCTTTTAAATTTATGATCAAACCAGAAAGATTTGAAGCTGACTTCATTCAGTCACTGGTGCCAGCTCCAAGAGTGAAGAAAAGCAAACAAAGAACGAGATGTGAGAAACCTTTTCCAGTACATCCCAAAAAAGGTTAATTTATGATATGAAACTGTCCTTTGACTTTCGAGCAACAGTTCTCCTGACATTGACAATGAATCTCCAGAAGACACTTATGAAGCCACCTGAAAGCTAGATGCTGTTTGCGCAGTTGGTAAGAAAAAATTACATTCTAATGTAGGACAGCTTATTTTGGAGTAAACAAGTTTTCTGAAAGCTAATGTATTTACTTATATTTTTGTTTATTAGTGTCACATATTGATTAACTATTGTTATTTTGAAATATTATACAGAGATGGTAAAAAAGATTTTATTAAAAAAATTCCTCCCCTCCCCCTTTTTTTTGGCAATAAAACAGGTGAGAGGTAATGTGCCCTGTAAAATAGTTTAAAGAATGTGTTTGTTACATTTTATTGTATGTGTTAGTCATATCTGTATTTACTACATTTACATTTAAATATTATACGTGGATGAAGAAAAGGTTTCATGAGGAATATAATTTTTATTCACGTTTTAAGCCATATTGATGGAAGAAATGCCTAAGCAGGGATTATGATATTCAATAATCCTGAGTAAACTACAACCTGTTCTGTAAAACTATTCACTATAATCATAAGATTAAGGGTGGTCATGTGTGGTTAAAATTCTTAATTTGGTTAAAATTCTTAATTTTCTATTTTCACAATATAGTGTTCATTTTGTACATGTTACTTGTGCCTTCATTTTACACTTGTAAATTTCTTTTAGTTCTCATAATTTTCCCACAATGACATGCCAAAGTCAGAATTTGCAAGCTATGGGAACATACGAATAACAAAAACCAAGTGACTTACTCGAAGCAAATAACTTAATGGGCCATATTCTAAAATATTTAAAACACTTTAACAAAGTAATTTTGTCTTTTGAAAAAAGTTTTCAAAAATAAAGTAAATTGTCATAATTTTCAGATATTTTTTAAACAGTTCAAAGGAATTACATTTTGTGTTTTTAAATATTTTAGCATATGGCCCGTATCATATAGTTCAGTGTAAATTATTTAATTTGCATAAGTCACTTGGTTTTTGTTATTCCTATGTTCCTGCAACTATCAAATTTTGACTTGGTCATGTCGCTATGGGAAGACTATAAGAGCTAAAAAAATTTTTACAAGCTGAAAATGTTGTAACAAGTAACATCTATAAAATGAAAACTATGCTGTACAAATATAAACTTATGAATTCTTGCCATGTGATCGCCATTCAAAATCAGGTTTGTTAAACACATCCATACTCCCCAACTTTAACATTTTGTGGTAAAAAGTAATCTCTCCAAAACATAGACATATAATTTTCTCATAACGTAAATTTCTTACTAAGGCCTTTACTCCAGCCAACTCCTAAAATTTTCTCCCTATTAAATAAGGTAGGATGTCTTACTATTTACTTTCCTTGACACCATTGAAAGAGCACCTCAAGGAAATAATGAATTACACAGCTACTAAAGAAGCTACCCAGCTTTTGAAACAGACACAGTGAATAATAAGCCTAGATATAACTATAGAAATGTGCACAAGCAGTGGCTGCGTGCACTATTAAACAGCTGTCACAATTCATTGACCTCTCACACGGAAGGTGTGCTGTAACCTATGTATTTCTGCTGCATTTGTCATGTTTTACAATGTAACAGAGTGCACAAGAGTATTTCCTCTTTAGCACTTATATTGTTTTCAGTTATTGTGCATGTGAGGAATAGGCAGGTGGTGAGTCGTTATAGCATTTTCTGCAATTTCTTTTTTGTTTCTTTGTACGGGAATTCTGAGAAAAATCTGGGAAATGTATGTGAAATATACGGAAAATTAGAATTGGAATTGAAATCTAGCTGGACACCCTTACGTTTGTTGTGTTTATATGTAGGTGTAGTACGTATATATGTGTACATGTATGCGTATGAGTGTGTGCACGTGCATCTATTGATGTGGGTGTCGTCTGTGGGGGGTGCAGGGGTAGCATGGCAGGACCCTTAACTCAGGGTGAGTTGTTTCCCTCACTGCACCTGACTTATGCAGCTCTCGCTTGCTCTTTTATACTGTTTTCTGGGATGGTCCACTGCAGTAGGCCGGCAACTCACCTAATGAGAGGCAGCGCAAATGGGTGAATCACTCCTCCTATTGTTGTCCGCTGCTCTGTGGGTGGCATGCTTCCAGGCTGTTATAGTTCTCTGGTATCATGTGTAAATTCTTACCCAAGGTTTGGCAAGCGAAAGGATCGTTATTGTAAGGTCTCGCATATGTTTTTATTGTGTTTAGTTGGGCTAGAGTTCAATGATGTGTGCAGGGTTTAAACTGGTGTCGGTAGGATTAACGTAAGATGTAGAAATATGAACCTGGCCAGATGAGGTGGCAGTTTCGCAGTAAGAGATGCTATAAATATGCATATATATATATATACACACACATGCACACACACACACACACGCACACGCGCACACATGCACACACGCACACACACACATGCGCGCGCACACACACACACATTGTCCCTGAATTATGTTTAAAGCTCTTTGTCATGTTGTAGGGGATGTGAAGACGAGTAAAATGGTACAGCACACTTAGGGTTGCAAAGGTTGGGAAGTACCAATAAATTGACCCACAATTTAGTTTTGAGCATCCAAAATTCTGTTAAACTAGCATGAAAATAACAACCACTGTGAATAAGGATGGCTCAAGTGATTATGGAGCTGCCGGGAAATGAAAGGATAGAGGAAACTGCAGTTCTCTGTGATATCCCGTGTATCTACGGTATCACCACATACAAGTTCAACATGCGAGACCCTGGAGGAGACCCCGATCTGTAATAATCTCGGGGCGATGCGACGAATACACATCTGCTGCTCGCAGCACTGTTACACTTTACACTTTATTTGACTTGCTACTGCAATCTTTTGCTATTTCTACGCAGATCGCGACCCTGAAAGACCACAATTTGTAGGTTAATTTACGGGAACTTCCCAGCCTCTGCGGCTCTAAGTGTACTGTATAATTTTACTTGTCTTCGCATCCTCTACAATGTGACGAAGAACTTTAGGCATTATTTAGGGACGCATGTTTGTATATATATATATGTATACATGTTTGTATACATACATACATACATACAGTCTGTCCAAAAACTGTATAATAAGCACAGCATCATGGGGTGAATTGGAGGCGAAATATTAATGGCAAAGTATTGTAAAATGACATTTTTTTTGCGCACAATGTGGCGAAACAGCACAGAGAAAGGCACTTCTTGTGCTCCAAGTCTAGATATTATTCTATGTATGTTACATTGAGTAAATGTATAATAATGTTTGAATCGCTTGGGATTTGAACTCGCACCCATAATATGATGGTCAGAACTGCAGTAATCGTATATCTGCGTGTGTAAGAGGGGACTAACTTCTGTGCTGTGGTACGCTCTGTGCAAGTAAATCGTTATCGCACAAGATTTTGCCACTGCAATTTTGTTTCCAATTTAGCTCAGGATTCATGTGGTATGCTTATTATGCTGCAGTTTATGGACTTCCTGTGTACGAGCTTCCTTGTTTCTTGTAGCGATGAGGATGACACTGAACAAGAAAATATTGTATACCATTTTATAGCCACTGAAGAATTTTCACAAGTTCTAAATAATGTATGTGTTACTTCATCAGTGTCTCATGCTAAAATAAACTTAAGTTAGAGGAAAAATTTTACATTAAGTTATTGTGAAAAAAAAAATTTATAACATTGTTGAGAAGGTGAATGTCGCAAAACTCTGTGAGACTTGAACTGGAAGATGAAAAGAAGACTTTCAATATTATTAAATAGATTGAATTTAGTAAGAATTTTTTAAACGACTGAATATGGTCTTGTAATTAAAGAGAATAATAGCTTTAAATTGCTAGTCAAAATAAAATTGTTGTAGAAGAACAGTGTCTATGTAAGTAAAAATTTTTTTGATGCCGCTAGTTGGCATGTTTTCTTGAGGATCTCCCGTTGTCGCACGCCACGCAGTCGTACGCCAGATGTCGCACTCGCCAAGCATACCAGAAACATACAAGATGAACCCTTGGAAAAAGGGCGACGCCACGCATGGCTCCAAAACAGCTAATGAAGTCCGCTTCTTCTTGTTACATTGCAGCCTTACTCACCTTTTCACATTTTCCTTTTTGCAATCTAGGTTGTAATTCTCAATTTTTCTGTTTAGATACGGTTAATTTAGATGTATGAAAACGTTTGACTACCATGTTAACCAAAAACTTGGGAGATACACGAAAAAAAAAAAAAGATTTGTATTTTTTATTTATTCTCGAAAATAACTTCAACCAAGGTTTTACAAATCCGTCACAGCACTACAATACAAGAAATCACTTGCTTTCTTCACTCAGGTACTCAAAGGTTAAAGAACAGACAAAAACATCTTGAAGAAAAATTGAAGAAAATAGATTTAGCATTGAAGATGTCCACACGAAGATTACAAAGTTCTCACATCTCAGTAAACAAAAGAAGAATACTGGGTGGTGAAAACCAGACCCAGGCACCCTAATGGCCATACACACTGGTGGAAGAAAAATTTAGTAGTGTTATAAAATGTTTGAAATAGGTTGCGAACAAAAAATGACCACGGGCACTACCTGTGCATGGAAAATTTGCCACTCCCATTAACACATCACTATGGTTATGGGCTACTGCCCTACTTCTTAACTTTTTCCAGTTCAGAATAATACACGAACTGAGGCTACACTCTAGTGGCGTCCGGACATCCAGAGTACCGGGGAACGACTCTTACATATCCAAGCCAAGCCTATTGCTGCTTGTGTCCCTCGCCTGACCTTCAAGTGTCGCGCTCCTATTGGCTACCAAATACACACACCACCCTCTAGAGACTAAATGAAACCCACGCCTCTTCGTGATTGTGTGTCCAGCAAACCTATTTGCGCAATATACTCGCAAACAAAGAAAACTCTGCTCGTTGCTACCCGGCCAACCGGTCATAACTGGATAAATCTAAACCCTCGCGCACACTTGCATATAAAAAAAGTGGCTGTTTTTTCCCTGAGTCCCCAAAGCAACACAACACATACCCACATGCATAAAAACCTAAAATAATTAATTAAATTTATTCCTTGAGTGGAAGAATTACTCCAGAAAAAAATTAATGCCTGCATGTATATATAAAAATTAAAATAAAAATATAATAGGAAATAGAAGTACAAAAAATAAATACATTTATCTCGTATGAACATGAAAAACCTACAGTGTTGCACAGTTTCCCCAGTCCTTTCATTATGGTAATGTTTCACACTCATCACATGTCACCTAACCAGCGCTAAAGACCTTGATGTTAAGTGCTGACTAATCTCTCTTCAATGAAAATACCTGTTTTTTTATCCTTTTAATGAAATAAAAACTTATTAGTTACAGATTCACAATGTTACTGTGTCATTATTTTTTGTTAAATGTTATTTAATAATTTTTTTATAAACTTAAATGATTTTTGTGACCAATTATTAAAATACAGCTAACTTACTGAAGGTAAATTAAATATTTCTTTTAAATTTTACTCATATTTTTATTTCTTAGAACAATCATTTTACTCACTTTCATAGTTTTGTAATGTAATTTATAAAATTTTCAATATACTTTGTAAGTCAGAAATGTTTATTGAAACAGTTTGTATTCAGAAAAACATCTCATTTGTTAAATTAACCACAATTTGCCACCAAACTTTACAAACCCAACCTGAAAACACTTTTCCAACAAAAACCTGAACATTTTTAATAGGTAAAACCTATTATTTCACATTGAAATAGCAATTTTGTATTAAATTTTTAATTGGAATATCTAGCAGTATCCTAATCCACAATTTTGGTATAAAATACAGTAATTCAGTTCTCTAACATGATTAACAACTCATCATATTCTGTCATGTAACATTATTAATTACAAATCATTTTAGTTCTCCAGTATTGTGGCCTAAATAGCTACATAAATATTATTTTTAAAAGTAGATGTAATTTTTAATAATCCTTAATAAACTGATTATTCTTTATAAAAAATCAATTTATATATAACTTACTCCTGTATAAAAGTATTCAAAACTTGTTACATTAATTTGTCGTCACACAATGTTAACTACAAAAAAATATCAGTTTCACACTATTATTGCCACAAAAACTCTAAGTTATTCCATAAACATTACTTTTGGCAATAGAAGTATTTTCCATTACAAGTAAGATATTTGTGTGAATATTACTAAACAAATTGGCCACTGTCAATAAAATTCTCGTGCATACATTATAGTATTTTTTTTTCGTAGTTCCTTTTGTGCTCGTACTAGTACCTGTTGGTAATATAAAAAGAAAATGTCAATACTGGTCTTCCTACCCTATCATCACTGTAGTTCCGTGTATTTTTTATTTCAATACAACCGTACAGAAACAAAATCGACAGAAAGGGACATAATTGTATTTTATATAAACAGTAACCGTTTTACATCAAACTATATAGCTTCCTACCGACTGCACAATTTATGTTACACATGCAAACGTCAAGTGACGTGTCCAGAGAGGTTATACATTTACAGTCATTAGCCATTACGTGCAGAATGATGTGAATTGGCTGAAAATATAACTTTAGCAGAGGTTTTTTTAGTGCTCACTTTATCCAGAATCGCCTATATCTATCCTATGTTAACAATTTGTTCCCACTGTTTATCATAATTCTGTTACATATTCTCTGGCATACAATTACCCGACTTTTATATTTTTCACCTTTTTGTCAGTTTTGTCACCTGGTTCTGAAATTTTACTTTCTAATTTGTGAAACTGAACCTCTATTTCATTAATTTTTTCCCAGTAATATTGCCAGCACTCATTCCATGTTTACAAAAATTTGGTTTTTCAATTTAAGGTAAATTTACCTCTTTTTACATTGCTGTACAGTTTAAATTTGTAATTTAAAAATTACGTAAACCTATGATTAAAACATTCAAACAAAATCACTGACTAACAAAAATTTATTTTTTTATTATTTCCGTGTTACTTCTATGTACAGGATCACAATGGAACATTATGATAATTTTTGCATGATACTTTCTTTCTATTTGTTGTTTTGGGTGAGTTGATCTAACAGCATCTTGGAATGACAGTTGTTACCCAAACAACTAAAGAGGGCTATGTGTAATTTTATAATGTTCCGGAATTATGAGTCATGAAGGGAAGAGTGTATATAGCATTGTAGGTCCTCTCGGGCATGGTTCTCCTTTTAACTGAAAACAGTAACAATTGTTTCACCCCGATGTTTGATGCCAACTTTTACGCTGTACTATGCTCCAAGATGGTAGACATTAAAGGTTACCCATCAGACAATGCATTCCAAACACATGATCTGCGTGATATTTCTAGACATTTGAAGAAAACTTGCCTATTTTAAGCATTTTATGCAAAAAAATTTTACAAGTGAAGTGAAGAGATTTTGGTCAACACTAAGCATCTATGTAGGCTTTTAGCGCTGGTGAAGGGTAACGTGATATATAGAGCTGCACCGGAATGAAGGGGTGGGAGAAATGGGAAATCCAAGAAAAAAATTTCTGACCAACGGCATTGTCCGACACGACTCTACATGCAATAATATTGTGTCGTTAATTTAGAGAAGTTTGCACAATATTACTTACAGCTACAAATTTACTATGGTGGCAATGTTAATGCTCTAGATACCCGTAATAGCTTTCTACACTGAGCAAAATTTACATAGGCTAGATTAATATAAAGATTAATTAAACTCCTTCTGGTATAGATTAAACTGTCATACTTTAATGTATTTTTCTTGCTTGTTCTTGCTGCAACCTGCTTTAGGAAGGTTTGGTTTAATCACAGGTAGGACTAGGGAACACCTTGAATTTTTCCCACAACTGCTTCATTCTTAATGACACACATATTGTTTGTTAAATACTGCAGTTGTGTTAAATGTCAAGCTGCTGGTTAAAATTACCATGCAGAAAACCTAGTAAGTAGACTTGTGTCCCATGCTGTCATTTCACTGTTTGTTGGTGAAAGGCTTGCGCAGTGGCACATTTGTGTGCATGCGCTGCCAGCCGACTGACTTGATGTGCTTGGCTATAGGTTGTGGATGGCTTGTTTGGTGTCTTAATTTTAGTCAGTTTTATTTATTTGGCACTTTTCAGGAACGTAACTTCAACTTAAACAGAGGACACATTTATCAATTTCCGGTTCTTCACATAACTTAAAATGTGTTATGTACAAAATTTAAAAAAGATTATATAAAAATAATATGGCGATAAATAACGTTTCTGTGTTGCACATTACTATCAGTGAGAATATTTTGAGCATAATTTAATTACATTGTTGTGACTACCTTAGAACCCCTTTTTTGACATTCTTTGTTTTTACACTTTCCCCCTTTTACACTGGTTTTATGTGGTCATATTTACTGCTTTTATAGTAAATAGTTCCCTCTTTTTGCACTTCCTGCATTTCACAAAAGTTTTTGCAGGTGTCTTGAGAAGTCCGTAAAAAGGGGCTGCACTGTATTCTGAGGCCACAGTGGCCTAGTGGTCAGACCACGTGCCTTCCACCAAAGCAGTCCAAGTTCGATCACTTGCAGGGTCGGGCCCCGAATTTTTGCATTTGGGAATTGTGTTGGATGGTGCTGCTGGTTGGCAGGTTTTCTCAGCAATTTCGAATTTCTCCCACCCTTACCATTCCAGTGCTGCTTCATGCCTCTTGTCTCCCCTCATCAGAGCTAAAGACTCGGATGTTGAGCGCTGGCCAAAATATCTCACTCATTCCACTGTATTCTGAAGAACATTCAATATGACGTTTTGGAAGAAAAAAAAGGCAAAAAGGGCCTGACAGTTATGATAGAGTTGGTAAGCAAAACTGGTTTGTTTTTTTGTTTTTCTTATTTTAATGTAGACTTGTGTAAGCCTCTGGTTCAAGTAGCAAAGTCTGTTAAAAGTCGGAGTTCTGGCTAGTTTGTTAAGCATTTGTTGACTTTCATTAAAGAATTTCATTGTTAGCTGTACAAATGGCAACTGTTTGACATGGGGTTTATTGCTACTTACCAGTTAGTAATGACTGAGATGATATGGTAATGTCCTTTCCCTGATATCTAAAGATTCAATATATCCACCTACGCATAACGGAAACTGACATGTTAAACATAATAAAATGACTTAGTATTTTATAACGCTTATTTTAATTTATAATATGCTCAATTTCATGCAAGATTTCTTATTCACAAAACTCTCATCCTTGCTACATTACTTAGCCTACTAGATATCAAAGTGCACCTTCATCAAAACCATTAAAATGTTTGGCTGTGTTAATTCTTTGCAGGTTTGGTGTAATTGTTTTCTGAAACTTTGTTGTATTCACCATGTGTGTAGTTTGCCGCAGTATTCTTATCATTACTTTCACCATTCATGTACTTGATAAGCAGTTTAAAATTTAAACATGGCTTCTTGTAAGTGACTTCTCGAGCAGTCAATCTCAGTGGAAGGCGCAGTTTATTTTCAAACAGAAGTATTCACGTAAAACACTTGAACCGTATGGATGTAGGGTTTTCATTCCCTATGCTTTTTACATGAGAAAGAAGTTATCTTTTACAATTTGATATACTTAGATAGTAGTAATGTATGCTTTTTTTTGTTGAGACTTATTAGTTGTATAGTCTGGTAACAGATTTTACAGACACTGCCTTTTTGATAAGGCATTAATGACATTGCTATTGCTCTCATGATTCTTGAAGTCTTTGATTTCCTGTAGATTTTTTATTGTTCTTGAAATGCCAAATGCACTGTACATGGATTTTTAAATAACTTCCACAAATGTTGAATTCATCACATCAAACTTTTAATTAATCGGTTCAAAAATGTGGAAATTTTTTGATTTGTTATGCGGCAACTTCCCAAATTTGACTAGTCATATATAAATATGACTGGTTAAGTGACTTTTAAAGTACAGTGAACCCTCGATAACTCAGACCTCGATGTCCTGGACTTCGGATAACTCAGACAGAATTTCAAAAAACAAAATTAATTATTTTTTGGTCGGAAATCATAAGAAAATTGTGTCTGCCTCTTTTAAATCCATCACGTTTTATTTAAAAACAGTATTACGCTTTAAACGCAGTTGCTCATCGCTACTTAGCCTTTAATAATCTTACCGTAAAATATCTGGCAAGTTCCGTGTGGTTAAATGTTGCTACCGAAGCGCGAGAGTAGAGATGCAACTCAGCAGGCCGACCTCCCTTCTTTATCTTTCCTCCCTCTTCACCGCACGAGCCATACATGTACGTGTGTCATAAATAAACATTTCAATTTGATGCTGGTGAATTGGACGGTAACTACACGTCACAATGGCCCCTAAAGGGAAATTTATTTTGTTCTGGTATGTGCGATAAATTCAAGATTTGCAAAACAATTTGTTCCGGACATTAATAAAAAAAATTACAAGCAATTGGTTTGCATTGCAATGTAGGCAAGGTGATGAGAGGGTTTTACGGCCCTTTGGCGTCTTACAAGCAGATGAGGGTGAAGTGAGATGAAAGAACAACACAACATCAATGCCCGAGCAAGGATTTGAACCCAGGGCCTCTTGCACCGTAAACTGGCGCCTAACCCACTACGCTAGAGACCAGCCAGAAGTAGAACAAAAAATAAATAAAAAAAAATCTGCCGGCCCAGGTTGTTTGACATTCTTTTATAGTTCTCCACGTAACAGTGATAATTTCCTCACTACCCACTCCTGTAAATTGATACGTACAAAGCAGTATATATTGCCGCCTCTTTCGCTTGTAGAAATGATAGCGTACTGATTTCTTCATGTTTCTTGTGATTGACTGATAACCCCTCCTCCCCGGACGCTCCTTGATAACACAGACAAATTTTAATTCTGACAGCTTCTCCTCCCTTTTAGTCCGAGTTATCAAGGGTTCACTGTAACTACATAAAAATACAACTTAAAATCATTAAGGAAGTTACTGTTGGACCTGACTTTGGTAGACATACCTCAAGATGTCCATAGGCTTTCTGATATACTTGATTAGTTGTTTTAAAACATTTTTTATTTTGATAAGATTGCTAAAAACATAAGTTCGGTTTTCATGTTGTGTTCATTTTATCAGCAATAACTCAGGAAACATTTCATCAGCAAACTCGGGAACCACCCAACCAATTTGCTTGAAATTTGGCACAATGGTACAATAAGGATAGGGCTGTCTAATATTAGCCTTAAGTATTCCACGCACATATTAGAATGGAGATATGATAGTGCATCATTTAAACCCCAGTGTCATATCACAATAACCCCAAATGGTAAGGTAAATATGTTACACACTCTTTCCTTTTTAATTTGTAACTGGTAATATTATTACTCTTTCTACTACATAAGGTGAAAAGCCATTGAAAATGCTATAGTATCACATTTTGTTTCATTAGTTTAGCTTAATTAATTCGAAAGTTGTAGTTAAAGTTTGGTTTTTTTTATTCAAAATGGCTTGAGTTAACGTACTTGCTTATTATGTTTCACTCGGTTTAAATTTTCTAAACCTGCCAGACTAAACTGAAACTGTATTGTTTTGCGATTTTCAAGACTTATTTCTAACTATTTTCCAGTAACTGAGGAACAGTGATGCCAGTTTTGATCGTTATGCTTTATGTGTGTTACCAATTTCATCGAAAAAATTTAAAGATTTTCAACATCTCGACCAAACTTTGTGGAGTAGGTTTAAAAATATGCTTTGGCAACCTTCTTCAAAGTAAGGGTTCTGAATTGTGAATCAATATGAACTCTTGAATACATGTTTGATGACATGCTTTAATTTTAGTTCAGCAAGTGGTACTCCCCCTTTTTGTCATTTTATTTGTTCTTTAGAGATAGCTTGTTTCTTTGTTAGTTTTTATCTTTTTTCAAATAGTCTTAGATTCCTACTTCTTATTTGAGTAATGTGTTATTAGTTATACAAAAAAATATGTTTTGTGATCTTAATAAAAATTTTGCTGTTTCATAGCTAAACTTTTATTTACTGAACAATTCCAAAAATTACATATTACATAATTTTTTACATACCAAATTTTGAAATAACTCATTAGATTACTTTTTTTTTAGGTATGCCAGTCTCAGCTGTACAAGCATCTTCAGAAATAACCACCGCACCTCAAACATCAGCAGCCAGGATGTCACCAGGTAGGTAACTAAATTTCTGGAGGCTTCGAAAATTAATTTAATCAGTTATAACTGCAGGAGTAAGTTATATGCTTCACATTGTTTATATTGACAGTGTAAATCTGCATTTTATAGCATTAGGCCAGTCGTTATCTGTAACACACATGTGCACCATAAGCAGTTAACAGTCTGTTCCCACAGTTATTTAATGTGTCCTGCATTTGTGCTGATGAGTTAGGACACCTATCTGACAGTTTTCAATCGAGCAACATGGTGTGTCGTAGTCAAAAATAGTTTGTTGGTATCATGAAACATGCTCAAAGAAAACTGTTTAAGTGTGATGAAAAGAGAATTGTCCTGAATTAAAAAATTATATTTGTCAACAGCTTCAGGAAATTCTTGTGAAGGAATTAGCTGATATTAAAGCAAGATGTGTGTGCAGTGCCATTATTCTCAGTACACGAAAGGAATTCCAGGTAAAGGAAAACTTGTGACACCTGGAAAGAAGAGAAAATGGGGAAAAAAGTGTGCTTAGTTAGTGTAACTGTTTTGTTAAAATTGACGTGCATAGTAAAGTTCACTCTCTTTCTTGCATAACAAAGTCTCAATTATAAATAAAGGGCTTGCTGTTATAAATGCTTGTGAGGATTTGCTATTGACTAGAAACGTTAGTACACGTATAAACTATGTAATACACGAGTGGTTTGTTAAGTCTGTTCTAATTAGAGTAACTTGTATCCAGCCATTCGCTGGCTTTCACATGTGATTAATATTGACCTCACGTGTTTACATAGGGCCTAAAGTAAGAGTTAAAAGATTATAGTGCCTCATTTTTGTTTTGGATTGTTTCTTGACTTCTTTATGTAGGTTGATTGTTTCTTGACTTCTTTATGTAGGTTTACTATTTGGAGGTAAGAAATATTTTATCCTTGTTTGTGTATATTGATTTGTTGTTGATTTTCCACATTTAAATATCAACAAAAACTGAGGACACTTTGTGTCACAATGTAGTGTTTTAGGTCTTCACAAGGTCTTATAGAAAATTTTAAGAGCACTGTTGAGCAAACCTGTATGCAAGCAAGGTGTAAAGGTTTGCTTCAATAACCTGTCACGTGATACATAATGGAAAACAAGTAAATGTAAGAACGTTTTTGAAAGTTAGTGGCCTTTAAATGTACAAATGTTATCGTAAATAAAGAAGGAATGTAAAAAAAAAGAATGTTTTAATTTTGTATTAGAAAATGTATAGGAAACATATTTAAATGTACCAGATCATGGTTTTGTCATTTAACATAATGTTAATTGTAATTTTTTACATTATGGCATTACAGCTTCTAAAAGGAAATTAGTTTTGCAGCTCTTTCAAAAGAGGCTTAAATATTTCTTGGAGCATCCCATCAGTTTTCTAATTAGTAGAAATATCTGCCTTGTAGCAAATCCTGTACAGAATATTGCACATAACCACTTAAAAATTCTTCCTTGAAATTGGCCAGCAGTTGGCTAAACTTTCCCCTGAAGAATCATTACTGGCAGCCATGCAAGGTTTCGTGGAATACCTCAAGGATCTTTCATCATGGCACATTGCTTTTCAAGTGGTAAACTTACCCTCCTAGAATTTGGGTGTATTTTATAGCTACATGATTTATTACTTTAGATAACTATCTAATCATACCAGATAATTTGAAAACAACATTCTATATGTTTTTTATTGTCAGTATTTGTTTTTACTTAAAATTTATTTTCAAGTTAAATAAATTATTATAACAATGGTAGAAGTCCTCTTCAGCGTTCATTTAACTAACGGTAGTGGGTTGTGCAAAATACAGTCCAATACAAATACAACTTCTAGTTTGCCTGTGGTGTAGCCGAAATCGTGCTTACACTATTGTTGACTATAGTGGAAAAATATCTCAACTTTACAGGAAATAAATATCATCTTGCCAAAAGCTATAAAAATGTTGCAAGTCAAAGTGGGTCCTGGATCATAATGACAAATGCAAGACGTTTAATTGCCCTCCTCTTCCACCTGATGGTGGCTTGTGGGACAGTGGCATTTATTTTACTTCATTCAGTACCACATATTGACTTGGGTGGGATGCTGTGAGATAGGTATGAAAACAAGGCCCCTCAACTGGAACAATTGGATGAAGCTCTTTTTATTATTTCTTTCGGTAGTAGAGAGATTAGGTCATAATTGGTATTTGCTGCTGAGATGGCAGGGATTGACATTTAGACGGTGATGAAAGGACCACAGCGACAAAGGCAAGGGACTGTAGTTAAGAAAAAACAATATTTTTGTTTTTAATATGAAAGACCAAGACATACATTTTTAGTGTTAGGTGACTGACTGATTTGAAAACAGCTATTTGTGGCAGAGGTGGATATTAATTAGTGCGTATATTATAGGAATATTAGGTTCTTGATATATTTAATGAAAATATTGATAGGACTGTGATTTGAAGTAAAATAAAAGTTATATGTTGCATAGTAGACAATTTTGATAAATTTTGTAAGTAAATTGGGAAATAATTTTTAACACTTATTTTAAGTTATAAGTCTTCTAGCTCAATGCCAAAACATGAAAACTTCCCAGAGTATTCTATCAAGGATCATATAGAAAAAAAATTATATCTAATTTTTCTAAAGATAAACTTTACCAATTAAATTGTAATTTAGTTTATGTAAACAAAGACTGTAACATTATTGCACAGTTTATTTGAAAATGACTATGTGCAAATAGTTTCAAATTAGAACAGTTTACGTATAAATTGACAGTTAATTCCCTGTTTAGCAATTCTTTGATAATTTTTGAATGTCTGTTTTATTGTATGTGGCAGTCCATTCTGAATAAAACTAATGAAAAGGTAATCTAGAAACTTTAATGGTTTTTCTATAGGAAAAAAATTAAGCTTTTAACTCATTATTATATATTAATTTACATGGCCTAAATTGTTACCTGTAACTGAGAGAAAAATATATCTCATTAGTAATAACACGAGATATTTCTTAGTGTGTTAATTTAATTAACTTTTTACATAAAATATGTATTAATTTAAGCTACACATGAATAGAAAGTTGAATGTAATTTGCTGTATGCCTATTAAGAAGTGATGTTTATGATTTAAAGCTGTGCATAAAATAATTTTCTTTCATATGTTTTTTTAGAATCTGTTAAACAAATTTCATACTACATAAAAATATCTTGAGTATAAAATATAACATACTTTGAACCAAACTCACACAACCCACAGCGATCACTGTACATACAGTACACACTCAGTTATCCATGTTCATCAATGTTGGCCATAGCACAGAGAGTCGGGAAACACAAGAAAATGTGCTGATATTTTACTGAGGTTCTCTGTTGCACGTATTTATGTTGAAAATGAAGTCAAATTAGGTGTTATAAAAAACTTCTTTAGTAAAATTGAACTTGTTCATCATGTGAACAGTGATATTATTATGTTAAATATGTACACATTGATTGCATTAAATATCAAAATGAAACTTGCAGGTTTTTTGAGTACTAGTTTTGGAATGCTTGCTCAGAATTTGTATCTTTGGCCAGTCTGGGCTGCCCATTACTATGACCTGTAAGGTCCCTTTCAAACATTATGGTTTTGTGGAGTGCACTATGAATTACACGGCATAGTGGTTAGAAATAACAATGTGCGGATGTGAAAGTGTTTAGACGTAATGGCGTGCATCGTGGTCAGCATTAAATTGTGTTTGGTCGCTGTTGTCTCAAATGGCAGCTGCTGTCTTGGACGGCCGTTGCTGTCTTGGACGGCCACTGTTGTCTCTATGACGGTTGCTGTTGTCTCTATGGCGGTCGCTGTTGTCTCAGACGGTTGCTGTTGTCTTGGATGGCACCCATTTAATTCTGGCACGGCGAAATGCCACCCCTTCCATGAATTGTACACACAGTTCAATGGAGGTGTTCATAAACATAGGCTATCTGCCGCGGTCATATTCCTTCCACCCTTCTTTCAAGACATTATGTGCAACTCTACAGAGTGCATGCTCATGTTATTTGCAGTACAATAGTGAGTGTGTGACAATGGCTGGCCCTGTACCTGATAATCACCATATCATTAAGTTGGTCAATTATTAGGAATAACACTTTAAACAGATACGAGTTACGTGCTGAAAATATTGAGCATGAATAGAAATGTTCAAGGAACTGAAAAACTTAAACTTCAGCAATTAGGAAACAATATTATGGATAGTGTATTATTTATGATTTTAAAATACCATAACAGGTGTACTTAGTGAATTTGCAATGTTTTCTATGTAGTAGTTACACATTTGCAAGTACTGTACCAGGTTATTTGGCTGCATGCCTTGATGCAGAGCTTTAGCACACAACATAATATTCACAAAGTGCTCAACATTGCTGCTGAATGGGCATACCTACATGGAGCTGTGGTGGCTCTATTATTGTATTGCTGGAAGGTGTGTACCGAAATTCATTGTAGATTCTTTAACTAGTTTCGTGTCAATCTGAGCAGTACATTTTTTGTTATCGCTACAAAAAAAATTAAATTTTTAGCCATTTTGGAAGGTTCCTAAATAGTTGTCTATTTCCAATGTTGTGTGATATTTTGAAAGTATTTGACAATTTACCCCAGAAGTAATTTTTTGTAGTTGGGTACATTGTAAACACGTGTAATAGTTTTGTAATTACACACTTTTCTAGCTCACTGCAGCAATAAATGTTTGTTATTATGACACCTTACAGTGAGACATTCCATGACTAAATGCATGTTGAGTACTGTGTGCTAAGAGGTAGTGGTACATTTGGCAAGTACTGCGGTACTTTTTTTGTGTCCATTCTACTGGGCCTCAAAGTAAAAATTCCTCGGCTGAGGCATCCACCTTACGAATGCAAGGCACAGTTTTTTTGTGGTAGTAGTGATATTGTGAAATATATCTTCTGCCACATAGCACACCAAGTGCATGTAGTATTATTTTCATTAAATAAAAATAACCAGTGTCTTTTAAAAATAAACATCTACTTTAGGATAGCCAAATGTGTATCGTCATGTAAGGTGTGTGTGTCCCTTATCATAAAAACTTTTAAACACTTGGCTAATACTCATAACACAGCACATGTATAAAATATAGTGCAAGTTATTATTACAAATAATCACTTTTCATTGCTAGAGAACTTTTGAAGTTAAAACAAATAATGTCTGTGAATCACTGAGAGGCATCAAACAACTTTAAGTATGATTTGTTTCAAAGAACAGTTTGCCGAGTGACAGTAAATGTGTAAGTGTATGATGAGACAGTGCAAGCATTTATAGCTTACCAATAAATTTATAAAAATATATTGTAACTGATTTTAGGAGACAGATGACAGACATCTCAACTTCCTTAATAGTATAGCAATATTCTATCAATAAGAATGTATTGGTTTGCGAACATAATGCCATTGCTTGTGTTTTATTGATAAAACTTGTGTTGAATGACAAAGTACAAACACAAGTTTGAAAACATGAGCTTTGGCATATGTCCCCAAACCAATACATTCTTACTGTACACTCCCATTGCAACAAATATTTGAAAATCTCAGTATTCTATCAGTCTACAGGATCCACACAGTTAAAGACTGCCACCTTTAAATTATAAGTTCCTGTACTTCACCTCCTGCTAGCAGAAAAATGCTCATTGATGTTGCTGTGACCTATATACTTCCACAGACCATATTTTGCCACAGGCCATATTTTGCCACAGGTCATATTTTGCATGTAACACAATGCACAATAGTATTTCCTCTACAGCACCTGCATTGTTTTTAGTTACTGTGCTTCAGAGAAATAGGCATGTGGCGCCTCGTTATAGAATTTATTGTAATTTTTCTGTGGTTTACTTTTTTTTCTTTTGTGTGGGAATTCTGAGAAAAATGTGGGAAATGTATGGGAAATATACAGGAAAGTGAAATTGGGATTTGGTTGGACACTCTTAAATAAAATATACATATAATGAACAGAAAACTGTAAACATCCTTGTAACACATGCAATGTTTTTCAAATTTATTAGCTCTGCCAAACATGAGGTGTGCGTGACAACAGGGCAACTATGTGCACGTGGGCCGAGCCGGCCTGGCAGAAGACTTAACAACGCTGCACGTGGCTTGTCTGTCGTGGCACTCACATACGCTCTCACACACTACACGCAGCACAGATGATGCCTAGACGTGTCTGCTGAGCGAGCGTAAAGTAAATACTTTAACTGCTATATACAAGCTGCAATTTGAACTGAGTGTGCCGTTCTGTAACTTAAAATAGAAATGCTTTGCGTAAAGTAAGTTCAACAATTGACCTGCATGCTTTGAGAAGAAAGTCGTCTAATTATTCTGAGTGGCCAGGTGCATTAACCAAGAGAAGCAGCACTTTATATAACCCAGACCTTCGTGATAGATTTCCAGATTACTGGCAGCTTACTCAGGTAAATTTTTGTAAATGCCTGCAGGTTCTGGGATTGATATAACCGAGAGTGGTTAAGATTCAAGTTTCTGGATGCATTAGAACCTACTATAAGAGTGATTCCATCTTTTGCAACCTTCAATCCAGGCATTGATTTTTCTTCCTTTGAAAGAAATGACAACATTGGCATCTGCTTCCAAAATGGAACAGTTTCGTCAACATTAAATATTTGCAAGCCAAATATTCACCTTTCTTTATTATTTCTGCTAGTAGTTCAGGAATCTAGCTTTCAGCGCCTGCATTTGCACTTGCGATCTTGTCTGTGACTTTAGTGTGGTGAAGATTTGCATGCTTCTTTAATTTCAGGCCACTCAGTGTTCCCCTATATTAAGATTTCTGATCTACATTATTTTTAAAGCCTTCATGAGAGCAAAAATCTGTTTAGCAGTTTTGTTTAAAAAGATTTCCACCATTTTGGTCAATTTTTCAAGACAGCAGGTTTTGGCTGGTTTTTAAATGAAGTGTTTCTTGATGTTCTAGTCAAGTTAGTGTAGTTTCATGTTTAAAAAAATATCTATCAAGACATTCTGCATCTTTATCCCCGGCTTACCTAAGCAAATCCTCGTATTTTTTATCTTATGGTTTGAACATTCGTTCTTGTGCTTAGATAACATTTTACAGGTGAAAAAACAATATCTGCAGACGTAATACTGTGGTTGTAAACTTTATGCCGGGATGGATCACTGCTTTCCTTCGCCCGGGGCAAGACTTCTGAAATAAAATTTTCAGCACCACCGATGTCCTCTCTAACCCAGTGCCTGCTGCAGTATATCTTTTCATCCCTGCCCACTTTCTAGAACCCCTTGTGCCCCTCTGGGCACGGACAGCCAGACTATAACCCTAACCAAGGCTAAGCCTGACAAACATGGGCTAATCCCATAGTGGAGTTATACAAAATCAAGTCCTGAACACATAACACAACACTAAGACGAAACATAGTTAACTGAGGAATGCAACACTACAGAAACTGTAATCAGTATCAAATCATATTAGGCGGTTTATTAAAGCTGAAATACAAACAGTAGGTAACAATAGCTGAATACAAAGTATAGGTTTGAAAATACAAAATATGTTGCGGGCACAACGGCCTTAACCAAAACGTCCTCCCATACTAGGTAAACAATATAAAGTTAATTAACAAATATCCAGAGAAAAATATACCTCGACTCCGTTCCACTCTCCACATCGACGCCTGAACGGCGCATGAAATTACAATGATGGAAAAAACAGGAAAACTAATTCAGCAAAACGGGAAAGTTACAAAGTTAATCCAAACAAGAAACAAAGTCGAGGTTCAGTTAATCATATTACAAAACCACAAATGCAAAATAGCACCTACCAAAACTTGCCGGACGAGCGTAGATGTAGAGAGTAGAGAGGCAGAACGTAGCTGGTTGGAAACAGAACGAAGAGTGATATCACAAGCAACGGCCGGAGGGTTAGCAACGGTAGGAGAGGGGAAGGAGAGGTAGGTCGGCTGAAGGGAGGGGACAACGAAGACTGGCGAGAGGACGAAGTGGTGAGGCGCACGTGCGCTACAGTTCAAAAGCGCTACGTCGGGAAACACATAGTCTAGTCTTCATCATTAATGTAGATAGTTAGAAATTTCAAGGGGCACTAAATACGTAGGCACTAGGTTCCTAAGCATGTCCTCTTCAGATGGGAAGTGCTATCCCAGCACAACCCCCCGCCCAAAAGTCTGGTACACGACGGACACGTCGGGATGTCTTCTTGAACCATAGCCCATCAAGAACACGTAGGCTCCCCTGAAAGATACAAGCTCCGTCACGCTCTGGATTGGAGCTGGACGATAGGCCCCAAAGTGCGCCAACGCCTCCAGCCGCTGGAATCCCACTCCTCGGTGTCAAGAGAAAGTAGAGGAAGGATGATAAATGATCCATTAGCATCACATGAGATAGTTCAAACTTTATAAAAACATTAAATATATCACTATATCTGCAGGTACTTGACTCGAGCTTGAAAAAACACCAAACACGAATACACACATAGGGCCCACAAACACAAAACTAAACACAAACTACACGTACGCAAAACATGAAACTAACACAAAACAACTTCAAACAACCATATACACACACACACACGACTCAACTCTACTCCAGACACCTGCTGGCACAACTAATAGCAGAACACGAGGGCGTGGTGTGTCACTCCAACTCTTGACACTGAGGAAGGCACACAGAAAAAAACCATATTTCCTGCAACAGATTTCAATCATTAACTGGTGTCCGGAGCATGTTTTAAATGACTCACGTGTGCTTTCCGCACAATGCGGCCTGAATCAGGACAGACTAAAAGGACAGTATTCGGCCCCAATAGCCGCGAAATATGAAATGGCCCAGCGATTAGCAGAATCAACTTACTAGAGCGTTTTTTCGCCCGTGACGGCAGCTGGAAGGACCTGCAACAAACATTCTATCTCACGTGAATATCATCAGCTACACTGTGTATGTTGACCCTGGCTTGGAGGTGGTCTCTAGCTTTCGTGAGGTTGGCCAGCATCTCAGCCGACAAAAGTTCTCGCTGCGCCATCGGTCAGCGGGGCGGACGGTGACAGAACACCCCACATGTTGAGCAATGGGTGCAGTAAGTCCCGGCCCAGCAACGCTCTGGCTGGAGTCACCTTGGTCACACCATACACGGAAGAATTGAAACCCATGCTGATCAGGTCCAGATCTTCATCCCAATGTCGTTGATCCTGATGGTACATAGCTGCAAGGGTGGTTTTCAAATTGCGATTGAATCCCTCAACCAGATTACCACAAGGGTAATAGAGACTTGAGGTATAATGGCATATTGACCACCTGAAACACACATCAGTAAAAGCACCAGAGCAAAGATAAGGGGCATCATCGGTGACGAGGCTTTCCGACGGACCAAAAACACTCCATATCTGCTCTGAGAGTCGCTTCACAACAACGGCGCTGGTCACGTTGCGCAAGGGAATAAGGAAGACGAACTTGGAGAAGGTATCCATGACAATAAGAATATGTAGGTTGCCGCTATTGGACCGAGCCACGGACCAAAAACGTCACAATGCAAGGTCTCCCAAGGTCGCGAGACCTAATCGACTGTGTACAGCCCTACTCGGGTATTCCGAGGCGCCTTCGCCTTCTTAAATGCCTCACATATATGAACAAACAACTTGACGTCCTTAGCAACGCCAGGCCATGTAAACCTCACTCTGAGTTTGCTCAATGTACCTTCCCACCCTAAGTGTCCCCCGAATGGAGAGAAATGGAAATAACTTAACAGTTAGGCACGATGTGTCTGAGGAACCAAGATTTGTTGCCTGCCTCTACGTCGCCTGACACAATGTACTAAACCATCAATAACACGGTATGGTACGTCGTCTCCTCGTATGCTCTCGACAATTGCTTGACCCTCATCGTCAACATCTTGCGCCTCCTTAAGACGTACATAGAAAGATGGATGCGTGGTAAAGGCCCCACACCAGGCTGACAGTTCATCAGGCTGATACTCATAATCTTCGGCGCAATATATTCGTGACAGCGTATCTGCTACCACATTGCTCGCACCTGGGAAATGAGTGACAACAAACCGAAACTTTTAGAGTCTAAATGCCCAGTGCCCTAACTTACCAAAATCATTCGAGTGACTAAGCAACCAAGACAAGGCTTGATTGTCGGTTCAAAGGTCGAATTCGGCCGAGCGTAGAAATGACTCAAATTTTGAGGCATCCCATACACACGCCAAGGCCTCCTTCTCAAAGGCACTCAATTTACGCTCGCCCTCGGACAAGGTCCAACTAGCAAAGGCTACCAGTACCATTTTGCAGTCTCGCCGTTGCCCGAGAGCTGCGCCTAGCGCAACACTAGAGGCGTCAACATGCAGAACAAATTGGTGATCAAAATTTGCCAACAGTAAAGCAGGTGCCACAGCCAAACTCGCTTTTAGGGCCTTGAAGGTATGCTCTTCAGCTTCACCCCACACAAACGGAACATTCTTATGTTTGAGACAATTCAGGGGGACAGGAAGTTCAGCACAATGAGGTATGAAATGAGCGTAATACCCCGACATCCCAATAAATCTCAACACCCCCTTAACAGTCTTGGGGTGCAGAAAATTCACCACCCGCGCCACGCGACTAGGGTCCATCAATAACTGACCTCCAGACACAACATAACCCAGAAATCTTACCGACTAGGATGCCCACGTCACCTTTGACGGGTTGACCGTTAAACCAATGTGCCGCAATTGGCCTAACACCTCTCGCAGATGCTTCAGATGTTGACCACAATGTCATCAATATAATTGTAGACAAACCTGAATTTGAAGTCAGCTAACACATGATCCAAGACTCGAGACAAAGCCTGCCTGCCAAAACACGTGCCCATGAGGAACCTGTTAAATTCATACTCCGCCCATTGAGTCCTAAACGCAGTATATTATTAACGGCAGTCCGGATGGAGGAGGCACTGATGGAAGCTCAAGTTCAAATCAATTGTGGAAAAGATTTTGGCCTTGCCCAGATGCTGCAAAGCAGTGTCAACAGTGGGTGCAGGAAAATTCAGCAAAACGGGATAGTTTCAAAGTTAATCCAAACAAGAAATGAAGTTGAGGTTCAGTTAATCATATTACAAAAGCACAAACGCAAAATAGCACTTACCAAAACTTTCCGGACGAGCGTAGATGTAGAGAGTGGAGAGGCAGAACGTAGCTGGTCGGGAGCAGAACGAAGAGTGATGTCGCAAGCGACGGCCGGAGGGTAGGCAGCGGTAGGGGAGGGGAAGGAGAGGTAGGTCGGCCGAAGGGAGGGGACAATGAAGACTGGCGAAGGGACCTGAAGATGTACGAAGCGGTGAGGCGTGCGCGGGCTACAGTTAAAAAGCGCTATGTCGGGAAACACATAGTCTAGTCTTCATTACCAACACGGGGCACCGTGATTAATGTAGATAATTGGAAAGTTCAGGGGGCACTAAATACGTAGGCACTAGATTCCTAAAGCATGTCCTCTTCAGATGGGAAGTGCTATCCCAGCACACCCTCCAGCACTTCCTTCAGGTAGCAGGTGCGATGAGAAGCGATACTGCTGTCTCAGTCGCTGTGCTCAACGAAACATGGAGAAGAGAAAGAGAGAGAAAGATTGTTGAGCATCACGCATGTGCCATGTGAGCTGTTTTGTTATCAGCTGCCACCTCATCCCACACTATATCACATCTGTGCATTTTGGTCAAAAAATTGTAACTGCGAATTTACATAAGGTGCACATTCCTGTAATTTGGCAGTTGTATCAAAATTTTTCACTAACTGATATATTTTGCTATATTAAACTGAGGGTGTGAATGCCTTGGTTAAATGTGTTCATAAATATATTGCTTTTATAAAATAAGTTTTAATTGACCTCGTTGTTACTGTTCAGTGTATGCAAAGCATCCTTTATTATATAAGTGTAGTATACTATTTCGTAGTGGTTTGGTGACTTAGTCAGTAGCAGTTGTATTATTGTGTGCGTGTAGGCTCAATGGCACAGTTTCTTAGTCATGCTATAGTGATATTTATTTTATTGAGAATTTTATATTCAAAATCTGCTTGTTGGTTTGATTTATAGCAAATATAGCTAATACAATGTGGCGACAGTGCGGGAAAACAGGAAAAAGTGAGGGAATTTTAGTTGCTTGAAACAGTCAGGGAATAGTCGGGGATACTTCCCCGCCCCATCTCCTTTTCCGGAAATCAAGAAGCAATAGTTAAAATCAGTTAAAATGAGGCATACATGAATGGAGCAGCGTGGACTGTCAAGGGTGAAGGCACATATGGTGCCTTTCACAGGACATCAAGGTACCATCTTCTCGAGGAAGAAAACCACAAATAGCTGGGTCACATATGCCACTTTTATCCGTGATCTATTCGCAGTTGTTTATTGCCCGACCCTTCCTGCTGATGCGGAAGACTGATAACATGTCTGCTTTTTTTTACATGCACTACACACAGTTAGTTTGGATGTGTGGAAAGCAGATACCAGCTTTTTAAGTGATACCGCAAACTTTTGTAACATGAGAAAATAAACTTGCAACCTGCCGTGCTGTTTTCTGTCTGTCTTGTTTTCATCAACTTTAATTTGTAACACACAGTCCTCTATTGGAAAGAAGGGATAGTAGAAAGGGTGGGCGGAATTCTATTTTTTGAGCAACTTGTATGCTTGCTTGTGAATAAGATTTGTGAGGTGTCAAGGAGGGAAGTACTTAACATGACTGGATATGTAAGAGGAAACCCTTTGGGGAGGGGGGAGGAGGGTGAGCTAGGAGTTGTTAAGAGTTACAAAAAACATATCAAAGTACTGCTTTACATGGGCACAGTCACAAGAACACTTCACAGGATCTCTCAGTGAATACCTCTACAATACTCATAAAATTAAATTTTTCAAGGAATTTTTTTGTGTAGTCCCACACATAATTTCGTAGTGTGCTACATGAAATTGTACATTTAATTTTCCAATGTAACAAGCTATACGTTTGGTATTACTCTAAATGTCTGACATCAATTTAAATGAATTACTTAATTTGCAACTGTTGTAATTTTGATTTAATTATTTTAGTTCAACATGCAGTATTAGAGTATGCAAAATATATTGTTTATATTATGTAAACTACTGAATCTGTGTTTCATGAGGTAAGAATTTTTTACACAAATATTTTATTAGTTTAGTAAGCCTACATGACGTTAGTACATTTAATTTGGTGAATGTGAGAAACCATAAGTTAGTTGTTACTGTATATTTATTACCATCAAAATGTACTTAAGAGTTGTAACTTTTAGTTATAATTTTTATTTTATTATAGGCATACTTAATAAACTTGCAAAAATAGAGTAGAGAAAATATGATGTTAATGTGTTTACTACTTAATCAGTGTTTTCTGAGGTATGAATTTTTCGTGCAAATATTACATATCAAAGTAGTATTTTGGACATACATAATTGCAGCAAAACACACAAAACCGGATAATACATGCAGACAAACAAAGTGATGCGTTGAGTTGTTCACTTTTCTGTTTTTCTGCATGTATTGTCTGGTTTTATTTGACTCACAGTTTGCTACAGTGGCGTATATCCATAATAATTATCTGATATTTAACCTGCCCCATTGTAAAAATGGTTTAATCAACACAAATGTTATATTCATAGTATATTAAACTTGTACTATGTGCAAAATGCATTGAATTGGACAAAGCAAAAAATTAATTCTTTTAAAAATCATACACATTTGAGTCGGAAAAAGTTACGTATTAGGTCAGAGAAAATTTTCAATTTGGGTGGGAAAAGTCAGGGAATTATATTCCCGATAGTTTGTAGTCACCCTGTAATACTACCTCTGTATATTTTCTCTGTTGTGTACTTAATTCAGTTTTGTAATCCTGCCCCTGAAAAGTATGGCACATTGTTAGTTATCCAGTCAACCTTCACGTCATCCACATGGATTACAGCATTTTTAGTAGCATCTTCTGACGAGGGGATAGAACCATCTCTTTTGCATCTATATGGGAAAACTAGTTCAGTTCTAACTAAACAATATGTAATAACATTTACACAATTTGGACCTACTAATACTGTAGTGCTATATTTTTAGTAGTTTCTTTAATAGTACTGCAGTGACCTCTCACCTTTCAGAAAGGTGAACCTTTTTAATTCTTGGTCAGTATCAGTCCTGATTCTCACATGTGGGATTTTTTGGTATGTTATATGAAGCCACTTGTCTCATCATTTTATAGGTTTTCCCTCCTCTTCTATAGTCTGAGCTAGTACAGTGCTATGTTCACCTTATTCAGTCTCATCTGCTCTCAAGATCACAGATGCTAAGAGCATCACAAAATCTCTAAATTTAATGCAACTTAACACAGTGTTGTATAGGTTTGCTGTTTGTTAGACAACCTGTGCAGTGTTGTGCCTGGCACTGCCACAGTTTCCGAATGGTGCTGGTGCAGCAATGGTGTGAAGTTGTGTCCGGTACAACGAAAGCTGTAATGTCTGAATGGAGCCTTATAATCACAGTTCTTAAATGAAAATTTCTACTCTGATATTTCTTATATTTTCTTTTAAGCATGTCCTTGAAATAAGCGTTTTTGCTGATTCGATTTGGCAAATTTTAAGTTTTTTTCTAGTAGCTGGAATTCTTTATGCATTAAAATTTTTATAGATTTGTTACTTGTGGGATGATCAGATACATTTTTCACCTGGTTTAGTTTTCTGTAGTAAAATGAGTAATAATCTGTATACAGTAAAACCTCGTTAATTCGAAGTGCTCGGGACCGAAATTTTGTACTTCGAATTACATAACTTCAAATGATTGAATTTTAAAGTTTTTTTTCTGATGTGCAAAGTCTGTGTTTCTGCACCCATTTTTACCATAGTCTTCGAGCACTAAGCATTCAAATTGAAAAAGGGAATAGTAGTATGAAGTAATTGGACCAAAAAAGTTTGTTGCATTTTTCTTGGTCGTCATACGCTGCGTTTTTCTTAGCGAGCACTGTACTGCAAGTAGCGCACATCACATGTACTAGGCTGTCGGCAACTCTGCGCTTCCGCTTGCCGGTTCCAGCGTCTGCCACGGGTTGTCTTTGCAACAGCATATGATTGTTATTATTGCCATATTTGCCGGCATATACGACGATGCCGTACATAAGACGAGTCATTGTTTTGAAGGTACAAAATCTTGAAAAATATTTTATTATTATTTTTGAAATTCCTGACAGAAAAATATTTTTTCCTTTGCCAGAAACATAAATATTTTATTTAAATATTTGTAATGCATTTATTATCATTTTATAAATATCATAGGAGTCACAGAAACCAATAACATGGGCACCTTTGCCCTTCGGGCGCCTAAGAGCCAAGGAAATGCACAGCGACAGTAACACGTGGCCGGCGACATCGTCAGTTCCCGGCTGCACGCCGCCACATGCCAACGCCGGGCTACACTGCTGCAGCAGCTGTTTGCAAAGTCATTGCTTTCCTGTATGCTGTTGTCACCTGCCAGCCAACACTAGACACATGAATGTGTGGTACGGTACCTAGATTCTCGTTTTCTCCACCCGGGAGTTTTGTGCTGGCGAGACCAGAGATTAGGGCAAGACAAAATAGCTAGGCATGCAGTATCTAGAACCTTGTTTTCTCCACTTGAGAGTTTCGTGCTGTCAAGTCAACGGATCTAGGTACTCAGTACCTAGATCCTAGTTTTGTCCGCCCTAGAGCAGTGTGCTGGCAAGACAGATCTCGGCACTCGCTCCAGATGTATCGATCGCCAAACGACACTTGCTGCGATGCGAGGTAAATAAAAAGGGCAGTGGCACTTGTAAAACAAAAGTAATCTTATACGTCGGCAAATATGGTAATTTACAAACAAAAGTAATTTTATACGTTGGCAAATACAGTAATTTATAAATGCATGGTTTTAGATCTCTAAGAGGGGGAAGAATTTTACAGACATCTTGAAGAATTTTTAGCCCAAAATGGTAAGTTTTACCACCTTATATCCCAAAAAAAAGTTGTAAATATTTCACGCCAAGTTATTTTTGCAAGTGCAAAGAGTTTTTTTCCAGTAGCTTTTAGAAGGAATACGTGACGTTTTGTCAGTGAAATTATTTCGCAACAATGTAACACACCTTAAATAGTAATTATGACTAACCCTCCTCCCAAATGAAAATTTGTAAACATAGTCGTCGAGTCATTTTTGCATGTGCAAAGTTATTTTTTCATTAGTTTTTCAAAGGAAAAATCAGATGTAGTGTTAGTTAAATATTATTTTAATTGATAATATGTTGAGTGATACACAGCGACAGGCAGTGCAGCCAGCCAGAAGGTTGTATAGCATCAGTGCAGTGCACAAAATGTGGCAACGTAGCATGGGAGGCAGCAGCACTGCAACCTTGACTGCTATCTGTTCTCTCCTCCCACGAGTTGCCAGTTACATGACACCAGCCGAACACAGGAAACAAACATGTGCATTTTTTGCCTGCCATTCTGTTGGACGTATTCTCCTAGAAGCTGAATTGTTGACTGGTGACTCATGCCTGAAAGGTGGAAGGGGGAGGAAGGTAGAAGAGAACAAGTACTATACTGCGTCCACTCTAAGGTTGCAGCAGAAATTAAAATTACTAACGAAGTAAATCAAAGTAATTGAATTATGTCATAATTCGTAACATTGTGATTGTGCCGTTACAAACTTCACTTGTATGTTCCAATAATTACAATTAAATTAATGCTGTGCAAATTTTTTTTTGTCTTTCACTTGACTGAATTAGCTGCAACCTTAGAATGGATAGGGTGTAGGAGGCACTTACAGGGTGACGCAACTCTGGCATCTGCTTGGTATGTGGCTAGTTAGGCATTGGGAAGGGAAGTGGAGAAGTTTTAAAAATAAACCAGCTCTGCGTACGAGTTTGGGGTGGGGGGGAGTAGATGAGCTACCTTCTTACTCATCCTCTCCTTCACTCATTCTACCCGCTTCTCCCTGGCCACTGAAATACTCCAAATTCGTGGCACATGCGCACGTGTCTTACCTTAACTGTATCTAGCTCACAGTGCGGGAGGAAAGCACAAAATCACGTGATTGTCATCTCACACAGCCACAGGCTGTCGCACGCTCTGCCATTCCTGCCTTCCATTTTTATTTTCCTCTCTCTTTGCGCACATCATCACACATTCACACACACGCACACACACAAACTCATTCAAACTCGAGCGCCGTGCACAAGTAGACAGCAAGGAAACCTGAAGGTCAGCGCGACACAGGCAGGCGCGGTAACAGAAACAAAGCCAGGGCTGCACAACGCCGCACGATGCAGCATTATTGTTAGATTTCGCATTACTAGGACTTGATCTCTGTTTTGGCCAGAAAAAAGCTTTGCATTACAAATTAACCGAATTTTGAACTAACCAAACTCCATAGCATGTAAACTCCTATCCTCATGTTCGGGACCGAGCGATGGCTTCACTTTATATAGCGTTTTGTATTAACCGAGTTTGAATTAACGAGGTTTTATTGTATTATCATGAAATAATTCAGTAGATTTTCAACTGTTGGGAGTCAAAAATAAAATATTAGGCTACATGTTCTCACTTATTCGTAATATATTTCCTATGTTAAAGCAAATACCCCAAGTTCAATATAATGGCATGAGAGCTCTTTACTTAAGTGTGTACTGTCATCCACCACATGGATATTCAACTGTATTTTCAAGGTTGGCTTGCAATCACTTAAAACATGACGTAGGTACATGCTGCACACTGTAAAAAATACTCTTATGAAGACCGCCCAGTCAAGTGGCTACAGATTTTAATGTCTTTTGTAGGGAGCTGAGGAGAAGGCAAGGCAGAGCAGTGGGATGGTGGTTGGTGCCACACAGCCCTCTACATGTCACCACTCTCTAGCCACATTCCTTAGCCTTGTCTTCTTCTCAGCTCCGGACACTAAGTACAATGAAATTGATAAACTGCTATGTTTATGTTAACAAGTGGCATACAGGATGTTGCAAAATTCCATGTCAGTGTTCTAGTGAAACAATCCTCACATGCAGAGGAACAAAAAGTATTATGTGAACATAGGTCCAAAAATGCACCGTTAATGCGCTACAATTGGCATACATGACGTGTGGTTGATAGTGTGCTGGCAGGATCATGTTGCTGTGTCATAGTTGTTCCTACTGTCTGTGTTTTAGTGGCGTAGTGTGTGGCATAGCAACATCTTATGTGCTGCTGTAATGATGTCCCACAGCAACATGATCCTACCCGCGCGCTATCAACCATACGTCATGTATTGCCAACTGTAGCGCAGAAACAGTACATTTGTGGACCTATGTTTATGTAACATTTTTTGCATCATCCTGTATAACTACATATTGTATGAATAGAAAAAAATTACCAGGGCTTCGAAAGCATTTACTCTACTCAGAATAGCTTATAATATTATAATAGTTCATTTAATTCAGCTGATGACCCTACTTTATTATGACTAGATTTTGAGTCAGTCATTTGAAAGTTACACTAATTTAATTGCAAGGCAATTTTCCATGGCTTGTGGCAAAGAATGACCCAAGTAGTTGTGAGCTGAAAGTCCCGACTGTGATGGTATAAATTGAGGATATTTGTGCAGTTTTTATGTTGAGCTGCACAACCTTCACTAAAATAATGTATGTGTTTTACATGAGACAGGTTTTTTTACATAATGATTATTCCTGACTCAAATGAATTGCACAGTTACTTTAGTCCAATGGTACCTTGGAGCTTCATTTTGAAAAACAAATGAAAAATTTTCACTGAAATCCAACAAGCAATAATTAATCACTAACTTGACACTTTCGGCTTTTTGCAGTAATGTGATTGTTTTTTTGTGATGTAGGAATGGTGTACTAGAAGTTCCAGTTTTCTTGCTACAATTTCCAAAAAGTCATCTACACTTGAGTCTACAGTTTTTAATTGTGTTCTGTTAATAACTCACTGTTGGTATTGAACTGTGTCATCCTGTGACAGATGCTGCTTTAATGTGTCAGGACATTGTTCATATTGTCGAAGCATTCAAGCTGGATTTTCATTATCACATACGAGGTAAATGAATTAAACTGTACTCTTCACTTTCACCAAGCTAATGAAAATGCAGTTCATTTTGATGTATAGTGTACATGCAGACTGAATAGTGCATCCTGCTACAACACACCAGATAGGACTTTGTGTATTAAACTTTGGAAACCTTACTTTGATAGTGGGATATCTAGCCATAAAAAACAATATAGCGCCTGTAAGTTACATAGCAAATGTCTTCTGTTTGAAATCATTTCTGGATACTATGACTTTTATCTATCATTCCTGGCATTTGTCTGAAATACTAATCATCCTGAATAGAAATCTTGAATTAATTGCACAGTGTCTTAAGGTAGTTCTTCCCACTTATGGGATGGTTCATGCACATATTCCTTTTTCTAGTGCTAGTTGTCTTGCCTGTCTTACCATGTACTCAGAATTGCTAAACTCTTATGTTGCCTTCAGTCTGGACCATAATTGAGTACTCAGTGTGAGAATCTGTAGTTTTCTTTGTATGTTCACAGTAGCAGTTTTTTCATCATCAAAGACACCAAACAGTTCAAATCTGTAGCCTTTTTTTCCATATCACCAACTCTTTCAGGTATATGTGCTCTCACTGGTTGATATTGCTGGAAATTGTACACCTACTGTCTTGCTCACATAAGAATTATATTTATACAGAAAAATACTTTACATTTTGATCTTCTGCACAGTTTGAGAGGCAACTAAGTGTGTTTGTGCAACAATCACTTGTTGCTGGGGAAAACGATGTTTATCCCATGGCAACAACTGTAAAAAGGAATGTGAACAGAAGTGTCAAAAACTTGATTTATTACATGGGATGGACTAAAAATACTTTGGATACCTCGTCTGCTACAGCTGTTGACAGTTCCTCCACTTTATGTTTCCCATAAGTTTGTTTTGCATGTTGTGGTAGAGCATGCAGCTATATTGGGGACGGTTGCAAATATTTCAAACTTTTTTTGAGTAAACAATGACTTTAATCTTTATACACTTGGATCTCTGAACCTTCAGCAACATCACTTTAAACTGATTCTGAAGATATCTGTTCAGCTGCTTGTTGAATATTGCATAACTTATTCCTACACAAGGAGCACAATTTTCTTCCCAGGGATTAAATTAAGTCCTTCGTCTGTGGCTTTTGTATAGAGCTGTAGACAAAGAGCACACAAAGAATGCTTGACTGGAGTGAACTTTCTTAGGATCACAACATGATGTCTGAAATGTTTTCTTACTTCTTGAGATAAAATAATTTATGATGAAACATATGATGTGGAGATAGTGCTTTGAAATACCTGAACTCAGCACAAGAAATTTTCTTGGGAAAGTGATTCCAAAATTTTGATTCATTTTGTTTTGGGTTTTGTTTCTTTATGGCAGTCGTATTCTTCCCAAAAGAACAAGACTCCAGTTTAGTTGTACTGGTAGTCATAGTTCATAGCTCTGCTAATAACGTATCGCACCTCTAGATCAATAGGGGCACAACTCAAAAAAATGCTTTGAGTTTTAAGTTTTAGTGGAAAAACAAATTTGGGTGTCAATAAATGTTCACTGTAATTATAATACCACATTTAATGTTGAAAATATACATGATTAACAGTAGCCAATACTGTTACATTATGATAATTGTATTATTTTCATTATCAAAACTTGAAAAAAATATACAGTAAACCCTTGATGTAACGACACCACATGGTGCCAGATAAATGTCATTAGGTCACTGATGTTGTAAGTCCCAAGGTAATTAATTCTGACACCCCCAACAGTAAAAAAATAGCAATTACTGACTTAAAATAAACACTTTTTTCTTTAAATTATATTTGAGTATGACGAAAAGGTTTCTTCCAAATAAAATTGTGCTCCATAATTCCCAGTGTGCCGTGAGGCCTGCAGCCATGAGGCGCACTAGGTCTGGTTGTGTAGGATGGGGAGGGGAGGGGAGAGCGGCCGGCTGGCTTTGGCTTGTCTGCCTCTCAACTCGCAGTGCACGCTTGATTCATCCTGCTTGCCTGGTGCAAAGCTCACACCGACAACAGAATGACTCATGCTGCAACGATTTAAAACATTTCAGTAAAGCCATTGAGTGTTTTTTTTTTAAATTACGCATGAACTGTTACATCGATACAAATAAAAATGCTTATAAAAGAAAAAAAAAGTCTTTAATTTTTTTAAAAACCAGTACGCCTATTAGAAACGCGAATTTGGAGCCAGTCAAAAGGGCTAAATCCGGACTTTTCAAGGTGCTGTCACTAAAATGACTGAATTACACGTCGTTTAGAAACCTAGGCCTATAGGAAAAATCATAATTCTATGCACCATGTACCAGTTTAATGCTCTGCGATGCGAATAGAGGCAAAGTGGCTCTCGACACGTTGGTTGCTGTCACTTGAGCTCGTTTCACAAACAGCCCACTTGTACACAAATGGCCATGTACCCAGAGCGAGTCGTCGCCACCAAGGCCGCGACCACACAACCCTAAAATCTCTTTCTTTTACTCCCAGAAAGCGTGTAGATACGTCACCAGCATCACTCTAGGGTATAAGGCATGCACTAAGTTACAATAAGATAAGCAGAATTCAAGGTTCAAATCACAAGTTATATTGGGCTAAGCTTACACAGTCCACTCGGGTAGCAATGAATCGTTACACAATTGAACGTTTACAACATCACCACAGCTAAATATCGAAGAACAAAATGGCCTCATGCCATTAGAATTACTAAAAACATTACAAATGGAGCGCCCAGTGCGCATTAACCTGAAAAGTAAACGATCTGGACCGACGTGACCCGCTCCCGACCGCGACGATACGCGCCCGACTCCATGGTGCAAAAGAATTGATAAAGAAAGGCGCAAAGGATAACATAAAGAAACGAATAAATCCCAGGAAACAATTACCACCAAACTAAACACTCACAAGTTGGAGCCGAGACCGTACACGTCCCAGTCGCGAGCGCCCACCACTGCCAGGCAACAAGGCTATCGCAAGACTACTCGCTTCCGGCACTCGAGACACCAACTCCGCTCAGCGAGGTAGGGGAGGGAGAGGCCAGAGGGAGGGGCGGCCGAAGGAGGCGGCGAGAATGGCCGAGCAGGCCCAAAGAGGACTTAGCCGCGCCGGCGCTCCACTCCCAGCGGGTTCACGGCCTGCCCTAGGTCCGTGTAGAGGGTTTTAGCACAACGGGATAGCACACAGAATGCCAGTGTCTGTTTCACCAAATATCTTGTAAGCACCAGAGCTGAGACCAGCTCACACTCTAATCACTGCCCTGTTGAACGAGCATAATTAAAAATCTTATCAGCCCACATGTAGCATATGTGACTAGTTGTAGGCCGCTTTTACGCAGCAGCCATTTGCCTCACATGCCGAGTTATCAATAACACAGCGGAAGTTGTCAAGGTCAAGGTGAGCTGAATGCGCGCAGCCTGATGTGAAGCAAGAGAAAAATGATAGATAACACAGGATTGTTTTCTTGCTTTTTTTGCCTCGTTTACGGACTCGGTGCCAAGCTGGTCTTTTTTTGGCTATGCTGTAATAAAAAAACTAAACGCGTTGTCTCTTCATCCCCAACCCCCTGGGTCACAGGCGACTAAGATATACAAACTGTTAACGCCTAAGCTTTTCATGTTGCACAAAATTTTGTGTCACCCTGGTGGTGGGGGACCGAAGCTCGGGTTTTGGAGGCCTGGAGAGTAGCGCTGCCATGTAGGCGACGTCAGAACTAAATTCTTCAAACAGAAGGCAGGTAGCTGGCTGACTGATATGCCGGATGTCGCCTTTTGTCGAAGGGACTTACATGGGTGGTTAGGGGAAGGGGGTGGTATAGTAGAGGGTTGAGACTCAAAGTCGTCTGGCAGAGGGCAATAAACGGCAGTAAAGCTACAATGTAGAAGCAACCCCAGTCGTCTGGTCTCAGGATGAGAATATACATAGAGCAGAACCGAAAATTTCCTCACCACACTGCTGGGTCATTCCACTGTCACCGGTGACTTACAGACAGTTTCAAACACAGATAAAACTAATTATCTGAAAATGAAATATGTTCTTGTGCAGTTCATTAATAAACCTCTTAGTTGCCCTATATAATTAATACAGAAATAATAAAATATATGTTAATCAGGCGAAGTTATCATTAGAAATCCTTGCCTCAAAGGTGTTACAAATTTTGGACTTCTTGTAACAGTTTTCTATTTGGACTAATAATTCTGTGAATGTAATACCAATACAATTTCAATTCGTTCAGGACTACATTTATACAAACCTGTAGTTTTTAAATATCTATACATAAAAATTCTTAGTTAATTTGCCATTATACTGACAATGTGGTACTGTCACGGATGCGACATAATGGTTTGTGTCAGGGAGAAGTTTTTTGCTGTTGTCTTATCGTCCAGCATGTTTCATTCATTAAGATGTTAACACACACGAACTAGCACAAGTTCACAGTGATATTTTGATCTTTCGAAGTTCTTCTCCCAAAGAGTAAAACGGAGGTGGGGGTGAGTGGAATGTGTTTTTATTAATTGCCTGTACCTCTCGAACCCAATGGGCTATCGTCTTGATTTTGCCTTCAATTTGATGTTTGTACAAGTATACAATACAGGACTTCAAGAAGTTTCGAAAGTCTTTAATTAAGAAGATGAAAAGACGTGCAATGAGTTTTCGATTATTCTTCCATATCTATCGAACCTATCGAGATAACGAAGTTATGTATGCTTTATAATGATGTTTACGTAAAGACTGAAAATATATTTCTCATGATTTTCAAAATACGACTCCAAATATGTAAAAGTTAATATATGTTTACGGTTCGTGATCTGTATATAGATTTCACTGATTTTTATTTAAGATTAATGAATGCTATCAAACCCGTCGAAATATATGTGTATATATAAACTTATAAAATTACTTTTTATTCTATGATTATGATTATGATTAATACGTAAATGTCCTTTAACAGATACCAGAACTTTTCTAAATCTGAAATCTTAGAGCTGTGAAGGAATTAAATAAAGTTATTAAATTAATCGTAGATTACACTTTGACTCAATGTGTTGTTGTCGGGTTTTTCATCTCATTTGGATACTTACTTAAATTTTTAACACATGATAGTAAGATTTTGCAAAGTTCGATCACTAAAAAGGCGAAAAAGCGCAACATCTGTTTTCATTCACCCCATGATATCCACCTAACCAGTTGAGATATTGAGGTATATTTTGTTTCAGAATGTTTACGAAAACACGATAAATAATTAGCTCAGTTTTTATTATGAGGAAAAAAAAACTAAATTACCCATTTGGGGGAATGGTACCTTTGCCTCTGTAAATCTCTCAAAGCAGACGATCCAAAAAGCAAGTACCATAAACTGGGTATACTTTACACCATCATGGAACATGGCACCTAGAATAATATTTCTGTGTTTTGATTGGTGGAATATTTGTGATCATTATCTGAGTATATAAAATTAATTTTTTTTCGAATACCCAGTCATCACCGGGTTTCCCTTCACCAAACGTCCTATAAAACAATATATTTGGTGGTGCAAAATAACCCATGCTGGTGCAAAGTATACCCACTTTACTGTACAGCATTGCAGAAGTAACTTATAGGGAAGTTAACATTCTGCAATTATACCGTTACATATGGTTGTACAACCTTTATTTGTCCACTGAGTGAATATTTTATTTATTTTTAAATAACTTTAGATGCCTACGTATTGATGACACTGCCATCAATAATCACACTAGATGTAAACGAGTCATCATGTCACGTATACTATTTAAACCAATTAAATACTCTCTCATATTCAAGGTCTGTTAATCTATGACTATAAATACAGCCCGGGATAGTTGTTAAGATTGCCTGGAATAGATTGCCTTTTTTCACATTGCAGCTATAGCTACGTAGCTAGCTGCTGAGTAAGCTCAATTTGCAGCTTGCTAACAATTGATGGCCGAGCTTCTAACCTGGCGTACAAAGAGATCTTTCAATTGAAGTAACTACTCGCTGTTACGAGTAATACACACGAGCAGTGCCGCAGGTGGACTGCTAGATCATATCCTAAAAATGATTGATTGTTCATCTTCTATGCGGTTCAATACCGGTCATCCAACTGCAATGAAATTTCTGCAAAAAAATTGGGCGGGGATGGCAAAACTAGTTAGAGGGACAGAACAGGATGCCCAAAAAATTTAATGAATAAGTAAACTTAGTGAATGGTTTGAATTATTTTTTTAAGCAGGGGTGCAAAACGGAACAGAGGGGCAGAATGGGTCACCCTGAAACCTAACTAACATACTATAAAACTTTGGTGAGTTGTGCGTGTGCGACCCCGAAATTTAAAGCTGACAAAAGAATTAACTTTTGGAGGGAGGCGGGTCAAAATGGGGTAGGCCTGAAGGGACAGAACGAGGTTCCCAAAATTATTTTAATTCAGTGAGAAAAAACGAGTTTCTACCAATACAAATTATAGTTCAGGGGAGGTGGGAGGCAGAACAGGTTAACCAAAAAAATTTCTAGAGTAATTTTCCTTTTAAAAATGTTTCTAAAATGGACATTAATGGCCATTAACACTTTTCAAAATATTTTTTTTCATTAACATCGCATTAAATAGAAAACCCCGCAAACCAAGTTGCAGGAACCAACTAGTGTTTTATAAGTTTTAGTTTTTTCATGACTGTTGGTGTTAACAAAGCAGTGAATTTTTGTGTGCAGTCGTAATTGTGATTGATATCAGAATCGCAGATACTCAATCATCAACGTTATATGAGTTCAGACAATTTGATTTACATGCATTTTTAGTTTTTAAGGCACTGTAGGTAATAGTTTATGTATTTGCTGTCAATTCCATGTCAAAGTTATATTTTAGTCAAACACATACAGTACGTAGGTCTAAGCTCCATATCTAACTAAATGTTAGGTATAGAAAGGACAATTGTTTTGCAGACAATGCTGTCAAAAAACATAAGTATATAAGTATATTAGTTTCAACAAACTTGAGCCAGACTAATAGCAACCGTGCATTCTGCCTACAGTGACTCCGAACAACACCGACAAACTCCAGCGGATTATTCACGACCAAAAAATGTTTGTACCGCTTTTTGTCTTAAGCTGTTTTATATTCGTGTAGTCAACATATGTTCATCTTAATATTATTATTTAATGAAAAGTCTAACAGACTTTGTTCGTGTCGTGTATTTTCGGAATTATTTTTGCTTTATACAGTAATTGCAGAAGTATTCAAGTTTGAATAACTGCAAATAACACTTAAATTAAAAATAAAAAACTCTGATTCATAAAACCATCCTTTAAGAAGTTAACAAATATAGTAATAGTAAGGTCAAATTATTTTAATTAACACGTTAATGCTTCGGGCCCGGAGGACCACTAAGTAAACCAGATAAATAGTTAGGAATTGAAATGGAATAGAATAAAACAGCAAGACCAAATCCACTAAATGATGCATCACTCAAAATCTCAACGTAAATATAGCATATTGGTCTAATCGTTTGGAATTGTCACATATGTACACACACCATACGTAAGTTTTGTTGCATTTACTTTTTCTGTTTCATGTTTCATATTTATAACTACCTATTTTGTTCACTTAGCGGTCCCCCGACACATTTAAGAATCAAAAATAATATGAAGTTATTGTTTTTACTTCTTAAAGGATAGTTTTATGTAGCGGTTTCTTTATTTCCATTTTTAACTTCAGTATTATAACTCTGTGTAATTATTCTAATTGCTGTAATTTATTATTTAAATATTTATTAGCGTTATCAGAATTTTCGTACTCTTACACCTTCCCTCAAAAACAATAAATATCCCATAAGATATTAATAAATGGAAATATGCTAAATTAATGCTTTTAAGTATCTTATGTTTCACTACATTGCTCATGCAGCTGAGTGCAATAACAGCCGGAGTCAATTTTGGGATTAGAAAAGAAATATTGCTTTCCCAATTAACATTTTTTCTGTCTATACTCCCAGAAATTTCTCATCATCTACTTTATTTAATTTATAATTATTACAATATACAGGATGTTTCTTAAATAGGGGGACAAACTTTGCATGCGTGTTCCTCTAAAAAAAAAAAAAAAGACAAAAACATGTTAAGCACTATCCACCTAAATGTAATATGAAGGGAGTTATGAGCCCCCAAATATCGAATTTGAAAACTGTATTTTCCCAAAATATCGGAAACTAATTGACATAACAATACAATATTTTCAGCATTGCTTAATGCTATTGGGATCTTCAAACTAGCAGCAAAGTTTGGTTGATACCTTCCTCCCTTATGAAAATAGCAGGGGTGTCTACCCTCTAATTGCATACAACTTTGTCAACGTTAGGATATGTGAACAATTTAAGACGGTGTATTGTGTAATAAGACCTGTGTATCGAAAAGTGTCCTCTTGTTGCAACTGTCTAGGACCTATCGTTTTCGTGTAAAACACACACAAAGGTTTGGTTGCTGCTACAGAAGACCAGGAAGGAACTGTTGGAAACAGAGGTACTGTACCTATTGTTGAGACATACGACATAAGAGTGTGAACATGAGTGGACATTTCTGTAACTAACAGTTGTATTATTGTTCACATATCATTTTGCGGAGTTTTTCTTGTAACAGTGTTATTATTCTAATACCTTCCATAAATGCCATTTACATACTACACCAATTTGTGATTCATAATGTTTGTACTTGTCTGAAAAATGATGCACCACTTGACATAAACAAACAATATCTTTAGCATTGCTCATGGGGTCTTCAACCGTAACGCAATAGCTGGTTGATATATACCAGCCTTACCACAATACGTAGTAGGGGTGACAACCCTCTAATGGCATAGAATGTTGTTACCATCGAGATATTTGAACATTTCGAGATGATTTATTAAGAAATTAGGCAATTCATAAGACATACTACTACAAAATTATTGTACAAGACCTCGTTTATTACTTGGCCTGCCCTCAGGGGGCACCTGCTGCAAGACATTACATCAGTGACATGCACATGTTTGTCCGGGCCACTTTGGGACACCTTACATAGTCATTACTGTTTCATACTGCTCTGTTACATGATGTAGACAAACATTACAAGAAATGTTCAAAATGACCACCCCGTTCAACTACACATGCACAAATACATCGCATCATGGATCTGTGCACAAGTCAAAAATGCCTGGTTAGCCACGAACTGTTTCACATGCCTCAAATACCCGGTGACGTAACGTCTCCGCATCATCTCTCGGAGCTGAATAGACAAGACTTTTGACATGGCCCCACAAATAAAAGTCTAACGGGTTTAGGTCTGGTGAACGTGGGGGCCATGCAACGGGACCAGATCAGCCAATCCACCTGCGATCAATCGTTGCATCTAACACAGTGCGTACATTACGACTAAAATATGCTGGAGCTCCATCGTGCATGAACCACATCTTTCTGCGCACAAGCACTGGTACATCCTCTTATAAAGGTGGCAAAGTACACTTCACCTGTTAAGACGAGGTGGCAATACATATGGCCCCACCAGGCAAACAGCCACAATCCCTGCCCACACATTGATCCGACATTGCTGCTGATGTCGACTACACATGGCCGCATGTGGATTTTTGACTGCCCACTGATGATTGTTGTGGAAGTTAGTGATGCCATCCCTCCTAAACATTGTTTCATCTGTAAACAAAATGGATGACACGAAGGCTGCCTTCTGACTTTGGCGAATTAACCACTGGCAGAATGTCAGTCGCGCTGGATAGTCGACAGGCGCAAGTCCTTGCATGCGCTGGACATGGTACGGGTACAGGAGCTGTTGATGAAGTACCCTCCACACTGTTGTGTGGCCAACATGTGATGTTGCCCCGACGTTCCTGACGCTGGCACCTGCGTCAGCGTCAATGTTGGCGAGGATGCACTCTTCTAATCGAGGGGTACAACGTGTCATGGGTCGCCCGCGATCACCTGTATTGGCATTCAATGTTCCTGTCTCTGCAAGTCGGGGAAACAACGAAGCAAAGGTTTTATGCGTTGGCTGTGCTCTGTTTGGATATTTAACGCCATACAACCGCTTCGCTAGTCTACCAACACCGTTGGCACAACCATACATGAAAATCATGTCCGTTTGTTCACGATACGAATAAACAGGCATTGTTGCAGTCTCCACAGAAAACTTTCTTTCAATGACGGTAACACAAACTTAAACCACCATTGGTTGCATTACTGACAACACTGACTCAATACATGAGTCAACAGTTGACATGGTCACGTGTTTCACTGGACATGTGACTGACGTGAGCCATGGTGTGTGTGTATGGAATAATACGCTTACAGGAGGCCTTGTTAAATCGGCCCTGGGTGCCATCTGTGGTTCCATATTGCTACAGTGCATTCATAAACAACTTGGTGCATGTTATTGATGTAATGTCTTGCAGCAGGTGCCCCTTGAGGGCAGGCCAAGTAATAAACGAGGACTTGTACAGTAATGTTGTAGTAGTATGTCTTATGAATTGCCTAATTTCTTAATAAATCATCTCCAAATGTTCAAATATCCCGATGGTAACAACGTTCTATGCCATTAGAGGGTAGCCACCCCTACTACGTATTGTGGTAAGGCTGGTAGATATCAACCAGCTATTGCGGAAGGGTGGAAGACCCCATTAGCAATGCTGAAGATATTGTTTATGTCAAGTACGAACATAATGAATCACAAATTGGCGCAGTATGTAAATGGCATTTATGCAAGGTATCGGAATAGTAACAATGTTGCAGGAAATACTCTGCAAAATGATATTTGAACTATAATACAACTGTTAGTTACAGAAATGTCCATTCATGTTCACACTCTTATATCGTACGTCTCAAACAATAGGTACAGTACCTCTGTTTCCAACAGTTCCTTCCTGGCCCTCTGTACCAGCAACCGAACCTTTGTGTGTGTTTTACATGAAAATGATAGGTCCTAGACAGTTGCAACAAGAGGACATTTTTCGTCACACAGGTCTTATTACACAATACACCGTCTTAAATTGTTCACATATCTTGACGTTGACAAAGTTGTATTCAATTAGAAGGTAGCCACCCCCGCTATTTTCATAAGGGAGGAAGGTGTCAACCAGACTTTGCTGCTGGTTTGAAAATCCCAATAGCATTAAACAATGCTGAAAATATTGTATTGTTATGTGAATTAGTTTCCGATATTTTGGGAAAATACGACTTTCAAATTTGATATTTGGGGGCTCATAACTCCCTTCATATTACATTTAGGTGGATGCATAACATGTTTTTGTCTTCTTTTTTCGAGAGGAACACGCACGCGAAGTTTGTCCCTCTATTTAAGAAACATCCTGCATATGTGATGTGTACTCTTTTGTGTAGAAATTCTTGTAAAATTTATTTTATCAAAATTTTCTACTAATTTGTTGGGTATAACCCAGTCAGGTAATTTTGAATCAACCTCCTTGATTTTTGCCATTAACTGATCATCTATTTTATGATTCACCAAAAACCATGTATCATCAGCAAATACTATAGCGTTGCCTTGTAAATAGATGAAATTTGGAACGTCTTTTCTACAAATTAAAAACAAAAAATTATGCAAAACATATCTCTGAGGCAGCCAATTTTTTATTTTTCCTACTTCAGAAAATGTCTCCGTGCTGTCTTGATTTTTAGAGGTATCACATGTATTCTTTTACTAAGATAGTAGACAAAATACTTTTGGAAATTAATCCTTATCCAATAATGATGCATTTTTGTTAGTAAAATACGTTATAATTTACACAGTCAAACACTTTTTCTAAATCATACAGGCCCCTTACGCACCAACCACCTGTTGATTATTATTTAATGCTTCTAAAATAGTACTGACTGAAAAAAAAAAAATTTCTATTGAATAATCATGTTGGAATGCAAAATGTGAAGGAGGTAATATTTGATATTTTTCTATATGATCATGCAATCTTTGTAAATACATTTTTCAATTGCCTTTAAGAAGGTGTTTAATGGGGCTATAGGTATGTAATATGTTATTTTGTTTCTATTCCTATTTCTAGGCACATGTAGAGATGGTTACTGCATGGTTTCATCTGTCAGGAAAGATAACAGTGCTCTAAAAATTTTTACATATTAAACTTAGGTTTACTAAGCTCACTGCCACAAAATTGTATGAGTTTACTACTTAACACATTATATTAACAAGAATTTTTAGATTTCAAAGAATTGTTTATATATTCACATGTGGGGTTTGCACCAATATTAACTTTTTTTATGTGCAATTGTACTTACTTTTCATAAAAGATTAATATCTGTTTCGTCATTATTTGTAGGTTTTATTTTATTCACCTCATTGTTTCGAAAATAGTTGTTAAAATCATTTGCTATCTCTATAATGTTGTTAGTGATATCGTTTTTGGGGTTGTAAATACATAACAGTCAACACAGGCAGTATACTGTGTTGTTTTTGTTCTCTAGCAGAACTTAACACCCAAGATAAGGTGGGAAACTCAATCAAGAGCATGCAGGAATTCAATGAAATCAACTATTTATTTATATCTTTTACAATGTATCCAGAGGCAATTAGGTTACTTTAAACAATTAATAATTTAGTTCAATATCAGTGACTATCAATCCCTACAACAATAGAGATAGGAAGAGTTTTAAGGCAATCCCGAAGAAGGGGTGCATTCACTTACCACTGAATTAACTTGTTAAACTCGTTGCATGATTTCGGAACCTAGGAGAAGCGGCGCCACTCTGGCCCCTTTAACACCGTGCCGCCTGTGTCGTCGTCGACGACCACGCCCCTCGCAGCTTGGCCTCCTCGGCTCGGAGGACCGTCGTCTTCAGGTGGCGTAGTTTACCGGAATCCCCTCTCTACTCAGTCGGCTTCGCTTATATATTAGGCGACGCCCTGACGTCACTCACTGTGCCCACAGTAGCATGGCTAGCTCAGCCATCGTACTTGTGTTAGACACAGGGGGTATTGCATGTGTCATAACAGTATCCCCCCAGTCTACAGTAAAGGTCGTCCTCGACCGTCATAACTGCTGGGCATTGATGAAGGCGGGCGGTGTGAGATGCTCTGGGGCATCGTACGGTGGAGGGCTACAGCCTCCTCAGGTTCGGCTCTTCCTCGCGCTCGCCGGTGCCGGAACTTATGTAGCAGTGGCATATTTTATACTTGCGTAACAATCTGACAGAATGTGTTGCGCACTCATATGATTGTTACGATACACCTCTTCTTTGTGTTTCCAAAGCATTCTAAGTAAAACATCTGGGTAGCTATTTAATTTTACACTGTGCTTGTGCATTTAACCTTACCTATATACTTTTGATGATATATTTTGTGAACGAACCTCTATACAATTAAAAAATCTGGGTAGATTTTCATTTTCACTGTGCCTATGCATTTAACATTATCTATATACTTATGATAATGTATTTTCTGAAGGAACCTCTATACAATTAGAACTTCAGTCAGAACATTCTGAGTTAGCCGGGATGGCATACGGAATTTAAGAGCGGCGCCTTGCCCATTAAATAAGTACCGGACTTCTGATATTATTACTGGTTGTCTGCTCGTAGGGATAGTGAGTGGTGTAGGATGTGTGCACTTGGCCACTCAGCCTGCTCTAAAAGAGTTTTTGTTATTTTTTTTTCATAACAGTCTTGCATATTTTTTTACATAATGCTAATGACTATTCAATTTAACTGTTTATACATGTGATGTATATATTAATTTTGACCTAATATATTGCGCCAACTTTATGATATTATTACAAAAATTTGCAATTATTAACTTAAATATTTTAAAATTTCCCAACATTTAAATACAGTATTGTGCTTACAACTTGCAGATTTGCAATTTATTATATTGTACACTATTTACTTTGAACATTATATATAGAACTTAACCTATTTTATTCAAATACCCCGGGGTTTACTATGGCCTTGATTCAAGGCACATCTATTAACTACCTGTAGAATGTCAAGTCAGCTGTTTTCGCCAAGGTCTGCGTCTTCCGCGTAGCGTCTTTACGTGCTGTGCTGGCGTGTTTTGAATGTACCGCTTATGCAATAGCGACGAGTCGAGAAATTGATACGTGTAATAACGTGTGTGTTTGTGTGATACTTAGCAATTGCTTTTGATATTTAATTTGCACCAGTGTCCATGTATTACCTTCATCTGTCGTTGTCACCAGCTGTAAACAGTGACATTGACCTCCACTGCTGAACCTCATGGTTGGCTTAATCTTTTCTCTTAGGCTTTTATTGGAGGAAGGAGATTACCTAGTGTCGCTTGTTGTTTTATTTAATAGCACCAACATTTTCAGCAACTTTATGTATAGCTCTATTGTGCTGGTGAGTAAAAAAACAACAATTCCAGACAATGCATACGAATAATGTGTACATTTAAAAATTTGAAAAATTAATTTTTTGTCGTCAATTGCGATGTCGTTTGCGTTCGGAATTGCCGGTACGTACTCGTTGGTTACGTATTTTATTTGCCACTCATGATCCAATGACTCGTTTATTGAGTTCAAATGAATACCGGTTTCTATGCTCAACTGCTGGGTTGCAAATTCTTTATTTAACTTCCAATGACTTGTGACAACTTTTTGCACATTTATTTCTTGTTGTGATTTAATATCACAAATGTGCCTTGCCTCTGTTGAAGTTGCTACTTTGTTTGACAGACTGCACCCCCAGGAAAGTTGCAATTCAATGCTGCCAACTTCTGACTGTAAAATACTTGTGCTTAGAGTTTTGTTAACGCACCTAACTTGAAGAGTTTTGTGAGCATTTGCTATCACGTATTGATGTGGAAATATATTTGTAACATATAAACGGGAAATTTCGTCATAGATTACACTAGGTTTGGTTCCCCTCCAGTAAAGCCCTGAGAAAGTTCTGTATGATTGCTCAGCGTTCGTGCGCACAGAAAGCTGAAAATGGCAATTCTTGTAGTTACTGCCATTTCTGCATTTCTTCATACACCTATAACGACAGAACATATATTTTTATCTAATATTAGCGAGTTTTATCTGTCTTGTACTGACAGAATCATGGTATTCCTTCCCCCCCCCCTGTTTCTTTCTTTAATTTCGTTTGTGGAAGGACCTATTATTTTAGTGATTTGATAAGAACCAGAATACTTGAAGGCAAGGGCCTTATGCCAATTGTGATTTTTCAACCACACCCATTGACATACCGGAAGGTTATTATCTCTGTAACCTTTGTCAAAGTTTGCCTTTTGGACTTTTTGCCCTTGTATTAAATTTAATTTGGCCTTACCCCTATTTTCCTCAAGTTTCTTTTGCCATTCGTCATACCTATCAGCGTATTCACCTAGTATGGCATGGAGTAAATAAAATGGTGTGAACTTTGTTGTTGTGTTAACTGTTGTATTGTGGTTGAACACTACAATGTCTAAATACTGATCCCAGTTTCTATGGTCCTCATGAGCACATGCTGTTAATTGCGTGCCTAAGGTTTTATTAACTGACTCTACTAATCCATTACAGGATGGGTTGTATGCTGTGGTTTTTAACTTTTTGATATTTAACATATTTAATAATGCTGATACTAGTTCATTATTGAAAGAAGTGCCTCTGTCTGTTAGAATTTGGTCCATGCACCTGTACATTAATATTACCTCCTTGATGAATTCTGTGCATGTACTGGCATCGATAGCTTTCACCGCCTTGGCTACTACAAAACGTGACACAAATTCTGTCATAACAAGTATATATCTATTATTGTCATTTGCTTTTGCAGCGGACCTTTCGCGTCCAGACTCCATGTACGTAAAATAGTTTGGGGTTTAATAGGGGTCATTTTTCCAATTGGTTTTTGATTGCTGCATTTTATTTTCAGACATTTCGGGCAGTTCTTAATATACTCCCTTACGTCCTTGCACATTGTATCCCAGTGATACTCTGGTCTAATCTTTGCTAGTGTTTTTACAGCTCCAAAGTGGCTACCACCTAATAATGCATCATGATTTGCAGCTATTATTTCCTTCTGGTAATATTTAGGAACTAATGTAAGCTTCTTTTCGCCCAATGGCGTATGTACTTTGTAGTATATCTCAACATTTTGTGTTAAGCCATATCTCCTAGCTAATGTTTTGTATTTAGGTTGTGCTAGTTCTGATGTAAGTGCTATCTTAAGGTTGTTGACATGAGGATCTTTAGAATATTCGCCTAAATAAGGTGATTTTACCACAGCATCCTCCTGGCTTAAATTCAGGGTGTCTACTAGGTCATTAAAGTCACGAAAGTCCCGAAAAAGTCACGAATTGTGAAAAAGGTCACGAAAGTCCCACAATAGTCACTAATTTGAAGTATTTTTTGTGTAAGTCATGAAAATTATTTTAGGTTGTTTGATTCTTGTCGAATCATTTGTCAAACATGCATATTTACACTTCTAGTATTTCTCGTGCACTTTGAAAGTAAAATAAATAATTAATTTGTATATTTGTTTTCATAGTCATCGTCATAAAGACAACTCAAATTTAGGTATATATTAATTACACATTTTAAAATTGAACATGCTTCGCGCTATCAGCAATTGGAGGAAACATAATGAAAATTGTCGGCCGTGTTGCACTTATTAAAAAAATGATTAATTAATTCTGTTTGAACAGTTTTTCAAGAAAAAGGTCACTTAAAAGTCACTAAATTTTACTTTTACAATCTGGTAGACACCCTGAAATTGCATACTATAGTTTCTTGTTCGGTTTCTATGGTAACATACTCTTGTTCGTGATTAAAAACAGTCATATACGATATATTATTACCTATATACTCATCGATTAACTTTACTTCTATTACGTGATCTATACAGCTATATTTAACTTTTTCTTCAGTACCTACCTAAATTATTTCAATAGAAATTTGAAAATTTTCGACTATGGTTTTTGCTATTCCATGTATTGGAATATATATATTTTTTTAATGTGTACAAGAACTTTTGTTTTGTCTAAAATTTTACCATCTTTGTCTTTACAATAGTCTTTAAGTTCCCCCCCCCCCAGTTAGTGTTTACGTATTTGTACATACTGTCTCTTATTTCATCTGCTTTGTCAGTATTTTGAAAAATACCTTCTGCTAATACTTGAAAAATGTTTTAATTTTCCTGGAATTTTCTTTAATTATATAAGTTTTCCCGTTTACCACAATGTGTACGACTTTGGTTTTGCCTGTAGTTGGTACTCGAGTAAGTGCATCTGGTAATATATTCGACTTGCCTTTGACTATCCTAGCTTCGAAGTCATATTCTATTAATGCAATGGCCATTTTTTGAATACGTAAATTATTTCTGCCATGCTTTTAAGGTATCTTAAACTGGCATGGTCAGTCTCTATAATAAATTTACGTCCGAACAAGTACTACCTAAAATATGTGCAAAAATACTTTACGGCACCTAGTGCTCGTTCCGTTGTTGACCACCTAGTTTCATTTGCTGATAACTTTTTTGATGCAAATGCTATTATGTGCCTTTTCTTCTCTGCGTCCTCTTGCAGTGATACTGCCCCAATGGCTGTTTGCGATGTGTCACATGCTAATATTATAGTCCTATCATCCTTAATTTTTTTCAAAATTGGAGCTGTTTCTAAGGTTAATTTCATTTCTAAAAAAGATTTATGATGCTCTGTGTCCCATTTATACTCAACGCTAGCTTTAGTTAAGTTTATTAATGTTTCTGCTTTGCTAGCATAATTTGGAATATATTTTCGCAGACAATATGTCATTCCTAGAAAAGATCTTAATTGTTTTACATTGGCGGGAGGTGCCATTTGTTTGATTGCCTCAAGTTTTTCCGGGTCTGTTTTAATGCACTCTGGTGTAATATAATGTCCTAATATTTTAATTTTAGTTTGAGCAAACAAACACTTTTATCTATTTACTTTGACATTAAACTGTTTTAGTCTTTTGAAAATTTTCCTAATGTTCTCTGTGTAGTTTTCGAATGTGTCGCCTGATATAAATAGGTCATCAATGTATGCTAATGCCGTGTTCCAGCGATATGACCCTAGCAGTGTGTCAATAAATTCTTGAAAATACTGCGGGGCTGTGCTAAGCCCATTGGCATTCTCCTGTATTTATATAAGCCAATTCCGTCTTCCGTAAATGCTAGTTTGTGCCTGTCTTGTTCTCTGACTGGTATTGAGTAAAACCCTGAAAACAAATCTAGTGAAGTTAATATATTTCGAGTTTTGAAATGCATTTAATATATCATCCGTTCTAGGCAGAGGGCACCTAACGTTTTTAAAATTATTGTTAAAAAGTCTAAAATCCACTATTGTGTGCATACTCTGTTTGTGCCAGTACACATATCATGGCCGCTGCCGTTGTTTTGCTGATGTCCTTCTTTCATAGGCGTGTTTTCGTCACTGTTGCACCAATTGTGTTGTCTGCCGCGCCCACAATGGGCTGTGGCCTCACTGTTTATAAACAGTTTGTGCGGTTCTAGACGGAATGTTTGTTTTAATTTCTTGAACCGGGACAAAATGTCTGTGCTAATTTCAAATTTTTGATTTGGAAACAATTGACATTCCCGGCTGTGATGTCCGTTGTAAAAGCATAATGCACATGTTTGCTGAGCTTAATTTTTCGGCCCAATTTTCTGTTTACTCTTGCCCTGCAGTGTGTCAATTTCGACATGTTTATCAGTTGCAACCTGATTCCTTGTTACAGTCGTGTGTTTTTGCGACTGTACAGTTTTCCTAACCTCACAACCTACTTTATCCTCTTCCTGCGTTGGTTTTGATTTTATGTGGCCTTGGTTTTGCAATTTGTCTGCAATTCTATGCTGTCGAGTGTTTGTTGAAATTGGTTTTGCAAAGAAAATTTGCGACTTAATTTTACGTTCGTCTTTGTCAAAGTTATTATTTTTATAATATCCTACACTCTCTGTTGTGGAAACACAGCTGCTATCTGGCCTAGCGTTCTTACGCGTTATATTTGCGTAAGATGTTTTAGCTTTTATACCTTCTTCTTCCTGTTCTGAGTTAGTGTAGTACTCTGACTGATGTGTGTGTCCGTAACTAATTTTGTTTTCGGAATCTCTATAATTGGGCTTGCGGTCTGAACTACTATAGTATTCTGATTCAACTTTAGAACTGCTGTAATCAGTTTCTCGTTGTGAAACACTGTATTCAGGTTCTGGTTCAGTTTCACTATACTCAGATTCTCAGTCAGAAACACTATAGGTATTTTCCTGCTCCGAACTGATATAGTCACAGTTGTCTGATTCTGAAGTACTTTTCACTATATGGTACCTCAGAATCATTTTCATTCCTGCTAATCTCATTGTCACTTTCTCGGTACGTGTAGGTTTTATATTCTACAGGGATGACACGTTCTACCCCCTTGTCACCTAGTTTTTTGACACTTGGTTGCCTTTCCTGCTGTAGCTACCTGTGTTGTTTTTGTATCTTTCACTACCTTTCCTACTGAATCTGTCCGGCCTGTCCCATTTATTTTTTTTCTAATTTACTTTGTCTCTGTCCTTCAGAATTTTCAGACTTAATATTATGCCTACTTGGTTTTGTGCCACCCTGAATTATAACTACAGGCTGTGAGCTATATCTGTGAAAACTTTTTGACCTCTCACTTGCATAGTGATATCTGCCCTGTCTGTAGTGGTTGTGACCTCCTCTACTTCTATACTGAACATTGTAATTTCTGTCACTATCTCTCCGATTCGGCCTATAACTGTTGCCTTGAAAGTTATTTCCCTGAACTTAGTTACTGTCATCTACTCTGGCCTGCTTTTCCATGGTAATTTTACCTAATTCCTCTTTTATTTTTTCAATCTCTTTTTCAAATTTAGTGTGTTTGTGGTTAACTTGTCCTTCCTGAACACATTGATTGTAACGTTTTATACTTAATTCTACCCTGTTTCGATTTCCAGTGTATCATTATCTAAGCCAATGATCTTATCAACAATAGATGATAACAAAAATTTCCATACTATCTCTAAAAACTCTACTCCCTCATGCTTGGGTTGTACTTCTGTTAGTAATACAGCATGTCTTCTAAATGAGACTTAAAACTCTCACCAATTTTCTGTCTTTTCGTGTACATCAATTCTCTGAATTTTTCTAACCTATCCATAGGTGTGAAAAATTTTCTCAGCCTATCTACGACTTCTGCCCATGTCACCGCATTTTCCTGTCTTTTCTGTACTAAATTTTCTAAACAGCATTTTGCAGAGTCTTTAAGGTAGAACCGTAGTCTTCTACAGCACTGTACTTCATTCCAGTTGCTAATTTCTGAAGCTGCTGTATAATTATCTAAAAATTCCTCAATGTCTTCATCTGTCCCATCATAAAATACAGGAATTTTTTCTGCTTGTTGAATTACTACTCTAACAGGTTTGTTAACTGCCATACTGAAATTTGTGGCTTTTTTTTTAAATGTAAAATTTGTGTTTACATACGATCTATCCCTCAAATTCACATTTTACTATTTGTGAGGTGTTTTCTAAGCTAACTGCCAATTCACCTATATCATTGTAGTAATTTACTTCTTCCTGATCCTGAAGCAACCTTTCTCTACTATATTTGCTATTAAACCTCTAGTCAATCTTGTACTGGTACTATTTAATTCACTTAGTAAATTGGGATTCTCTTCAAATAACGTATTAACCTTATTTATAAGGCTATTGAAATTATGAGTGGGATCTGCGGACCTATTTGAAAGTTCACGCTCTACGTCAGAAAGGTCTACCATTGCTGCCTTAAATAGTTTCTTCGCTGAGGCGACGAAACTTCTTTCTTTTTCGCTGCTCATGTACGGACTGCTTACAGTGCGCGTTATTGACAGTGACTTGCTGTGGTATGCTTGAGTTAGGATTTGCAACTCAACTGTGTGACTAACCCAACATACTGCCAACTACAACTACAGCACACAACTACTGTTATTCACACCATGCAGCATGCAAAAGAATCCCCAAGCAAAGGTGGGTGGGTGGGGAAATCAAAATATTTTAGGGGGTGATTGGAAATTTTTATGTGTGGCTATATTTTAGCAGTAATTTGTTTGCACTGAGAGATTGGATGCAATGATGTTCCTGCCTAGAGGACTGGATTCGAACCATTGCTACTCCACCAGTGTAATGTTTTCGTTCTCTAGTAGAACTTAACACTCAAGATAATGAAGGGAACTCAATCAAGAGCATGCAGGAATTCAATGACAATCAACTATTTATTTATATATTTTACAATGTATCCAGAGGCAATTGTTACTTTAAACATTTAATAATTTATTTCAGTATCGATGACTATCAATCCCTACAACAAAAGCTGTAGGAAGCGTTTAAGGGAAATCTCGAAGAAGAGGTGTATTTACTTACCACTGAATGAACTTGTTAAGCTTGGCGCACGATTTCGGAATCTAGGAGAAGCGGCGCCCACTCTGGCCCCTCTTAACACCTTGCCGCCTGTGTCGTCGACGACCATGCCCCTCGCAGCTTGGCCCCCTCTGCTCGGAGGATCGTCTTCAGGTGACGTCGTTTACCGGAATCCCCTCTCTGCTCGGTCGACCTCACTTATATATTAGCCGACGCCCTAACGTCACTCGCTGTGCCCACAGCGGCATGGCTAGTTTAGCCATCGTACTTGTGTTAGACCCAGGGGGTATTGCATGGGTCATAACAGTACGAAGTATGTCCTACTGACATCTACCGCAAAGAGCGCAGTAAATATTCCTATATGAATCTATGTGCTCTCAGGTTAGAAAAAAGTGTTTTACGATTTTCTAGAAGGTTTACCCGTCCCAGATTCTTAGGTGCGGGCCGTGTTGAAATTGGTGTATTCTCTTTCACTGTTTTCATTTTGTCGCTGCTCCACGCTTATGTCATCTCACCTTTGTAGGTTGGTAGGAAGAAAGACAGCGGTGAGAACGGCTATCTCAAGTTTGTTCCAGTAGTTTTTTAAAAATGTTTATTTTACCTACAGGCCGCATCAACATAGTATTTCATTTCACATTCCTGTTCAGAGCTGACAGACTCACAACGAAAGCTCTAGCTTCGTGGCGTTAACCTGCTCTAGATTGCAACTCGCAATATGATTTTTACTTCTACAGGATCTTCATGGTAAAGTAAGTAATTTTTTAAACCATGATCACGTTTCCATTTTCAGGTAATTTATATATTTCTTCAGTTTGTTAATACAAACACAGCACTTCAGGTAACAAGCACGGTGTATATATTGCACTTAAATCAGAGGTTAAGGTGTGAGGTCACCACGATTGGCTAACACAGTGAATATTCTGTGCATATTTGTCCAAAGTGCTCGCTTTACTGTGAAGAACTTTTAGTGATTTTAGCATTTCTATGCATTTTTGTACAGTCAGTAACTGATATTTCATGTCTGGTAAGGGGTGCAATAAATTTTATTGAACCTCAATACTTAGCATATTTTTAACCGCCTTAAAAAAAAAAGTAGGAGGTTCTGAATTCAGTTGCTTTTTACCTCAGAATTCCATAATTTATAAACATATTGGGAAGATTCTTCTTCATTTCTTGTTTTAAAGGGGATATTTTTAAATAATTAGTTTATGTTTAAATTGTTGAATGGATCTACATTATTTAGCAAATTATAAGACCTAATGACAAAGAAAAGAAATTGTTTTAAATTATTGGTGTTGACGAAATGAAATAACATATGATAAATAATTTGGGACTTGGCACGGCATTAGGTAGCCCTTCAGCAAACACAGTCTAGCCACATCCAGTCTCCTCGGTGAAGATTCTTCTCTCCGAACAATGCCGTAATTCAGTCCCCCACCCACGAAATCATCCCTTTTTCTCTCTTTCCCTCTCACTCTGGTCTCTACCTAAATGGCAGACTGACCAAACCAAACAGTTTTTTGTCAAGAAGAGGGAAGGAGGAGGGGTTGGTACAAAGTCTGAACAAGTTATAGCCACAGCCGCTTGGTGGTGCTAGGTTCGTCCTCTACTAGCGCTCCAAAGCGTATAGGGACGGAACTACGTGCTCGACCTCTTAAAAAAGCGCAACAGTAAATCCCATAAGGTTGACCTGCCCTGCCCTGGGCTCTCACCAGACACGGAAACAAAGAACGATGGCTGGGAGAGTGTTGGAAAGAAAAGGCAAACATTTGGCACTGCTTTGCGGCCAGACAGGCTGCTAATTGTCACGTGACTTATCACAGCTGGCGCCGGCAGTTGATGCGTGCGACTGCGCGCACATAAGCACAATCTGGTTATTGGCAGGGGGTGGGGGAGTGAATGGTTATTGGCTGGCGTGGACAGTCAGCAGTAGTGTTATCAATTCTTAGCAGTGCGTTTCTTACAGTACAGCATTCACCAAGCAAAATACAACATGGACGAGCAACAAGCAGAACAATACAATGCTGTTGCTATGCACACATCAGGTGGCTGACTGCATAATACACATTAGACATGTAGGAGTAAGGAGAAGGAAGTGCAGAGAGGTGGACACGTGGAAAAAATGTGCACTAGGTGTGAAGGGTGGAGGGAGTGTGGAGAAGGGAGTAGGAGATAAGGCAGCGTTAGCTATCATGTCTCGCATATGTCGGTGTTGCGCAGGTGGCTTAACTCACCAGGCGCGTGCCTCAACTATATTCCAGCCAAAGTTTATAACTTTTTTTATTGTTTTTTGTGTGTCACAGCTGCATATCACTAATTTATTTTAACTGCAGTATGTTTTTATTTAATGTAGGCAAATTTATTTTTAAATATCGTTTTACTGTGATCTATTGCGCTTTGTTTAGCTTTGATAAATTTTGAAAATATGGATTTTTCCCGAGTTCCTGGAAAATTATGGCGTTAGATTGCCAATGTCCTTAGATCCAATGTCATTAGATTGGGGGTCTACTGTATAACAATGATAAGGAATCAACACAGAAAATACAGCTCTCATGTATGCTAAATAAGTGTTAATGTTATCATCAAAAAGACCATTGAAAGATGCTTTACAATAGCGGCCTAACTGAAAAAAACCAATTTCTGAGTTGTGCCTTTATTGATCTGGAGGTGCGATATAATGAACACACAAATACTTCTACTATCCAGTACCACTGCATATATAAAATCAAACAAGCTAATAGCACAATCAGTGTAGGAAGACCAGCCTGTACAGTGTAATATGCATGATGGCTGGTGCATACCTTATCTCTTGACACTTACCTCAAATGTTTCCATCCTTTCTACCTCCTGTGGTAACTGGTTTCAGTACTGCATTTGCTGAGACAGGTAAGATATCACAGAATTGTTGCCAAGGCAGAAAAATAAAATAAATAACAGAAACTGCGAAGAGAGTAGAGGAACCAACAATGGGCAAAAACATCATTATGTGCGGCCTTATAACACGAAGCTCTGTAAATGAGATGAGGAATAGCTAAAAGATTGATAGTTACATACAATTATTGTGTTACAGGGTGGAAAATATGGTAGATACACGTGATTGCTTTTAAAATCCCCTCTGCCTGCTAGGAGGGACCATAATATCCTCCTGAATTCATGTACATTTATTTTCCCAACACTGTTTTTTTAGATGTACTGTAGAGGATATTTTCTCTTTTAGTGCAACATGCATATTTTTGCTAGGTTTACCTTTTATGATATAGTCTCATTTGTGCGTAGGTATGCAGCTATTTGAAACATCAGTACTGAAAGGTTTTCTGTTGCAGCTTCTAATCCATTCTAGATATTATAGTTTTGTGGAAAATTCCATATAAGAGAAGGTGTTATTCTTCTAAAATATTGATAGCACTGAGTTGCAAAGCTGGAAAATGCAGATACTGACCAATTAAAGCAGCAATGACTGTGTGCTTTAGCTCAAAAATAGTCTGAGTTTTACCTTCAATATCTCAGACAATATTAAGATAAATATTTGTAAATTTGTATTTTTATTGGCCTTTGGTCAACAAATAAACTGTCAAGTTTTTATTGAATTAATATATATGGGTTATATGGCCTGGATGAACTGACATGGAAAGACCCTAATAAGAGCAGGCATATATGCTTGTTGCAGTTGATAGGGAAAGAAAGCCTATGGCACATGTGCATGCCCATACCTTGTTTGTGGAATAGGGGATGGAGTTTCAGCGACAGCTGCAGCAGAGGAGGCATTTCTGGAATGTAAGTGAAAGGTAGTTTTGAAGAGGAAATGATGTCTCTTCCCTTCAGTGTTTGCTCCTTCATCAAAATGGCTAAGCGTTTCAAGTGTGAATGCAGCACATTATTGACTTGGCTGTAAACAACAAGCTTACGGAATTGGAGTAATATTTTATCTGATGAGCCTGATTGTGGTGAGGCAACTTCAAGCCAGTGTTCAATTACATAGAAAGATAGCCAACCAAATTTTGTGCTAAGAAAACGTCAGACAATGGTGGATTGTGTTGAGTTAATGTGACCAAGAGAAACATTTACTGCAGAAAGTCTCAAAAGAACTGGCCGATGTAGAGGAGGTTCCAATTGTTGAAAATAACAATTCAAGTGGGAGTGTGAGCATTTTGAAGTAAATTGGAAAAATTCTTTAGGTCGCTTAAAAATATTTTATTTTATTATTTTTTATGGTGTAACTCAAATGTTAAAAGATACATCAGTTGAAGCAAGCCCTCATAAAGTGGTTGAGAAATTTATGTATTACAAAATTGTTAGTTTGATGGTGGAAGTATTGCAGTTCTGGCACTAAAAAGTTTAAATGGATTCCAATAAACTAAAGTGAAATTAAATAAATTTTTAGACCTTTTTCGTTGTACAAGAAACTTGCATTATGCAGCTATTAGAGCACCAACAGGTTTGTTAAAAATTGTGTTACATTCTACATGTCCAGAAGCTGATATGAACTTCTTCATTGTTTTGGCATTTTTTGAACAATGTAGAATGACACCCCGGAGATAGGCTATACAAACTTACAAAATTCAGAGAAAGGCTTGTTGACGGTGCCACCTCAAACAATTAGTGTGGATGAATCATTAATACCATTCAGAGGCCGCTTGTAAATAGAACAATACATTTGTAACACGTCTGCAAAATATGGTGTAAATTATTTAAATTGTCTTTAAGTCAGGGTTACACTTGGAATAAAATTTGTTGTGGTAAGGAAATAGACGAATGTTGTGCTGTAACCATCACAAAAACTGCTTGATGAAGTAAAAACAAACTGTTGTTCTAACGTTGGATTGGTTAATAAGATACTGGATTGAAAAACACATTTACTTGTCACCCTCAGACATAATGGGAAAGGTAATTATAAAACAGTGATTACAAAGAAGCTAAAAAAAACAGCAGTAGCCTAGTTGCAAGACGATATAACAGAAAAATAATTGTGTTGAAACAGAAAGGTAAGTGTAATGCTCTAATACTTCGAACAATGTGCACTGCGGAAATGGTTGAAATCAAATGAAAAATAGAAGAGAGTGAAGAGTAAAAATGATAGTGGATTATAACTAGCCCCTGTCAATGTGTGTAAGGAAAACAAATGGGCAATGCCGAAACCCAAGTTCTAAAATCTGACAACTACTGAACTAAAGTTAAATATAGCCTGTTTGAATAAAACAATGAAAAAGTAAACCATTGCAGAATATAACACAAATTGCTACAAAGCACATTTTGTTAAATATTTTTCTATGAGATCTTAACTAAGCTAATTACATTCTGAGTGTTGTAGCCTTTGTGTAAATTTGTGCAATGGTCATTGTCGTTAAAAGCAAAAGCAGATGGTGGGCTTGTTGGCTGAATGCTTTGTGTTTTCAAATATAAGTATTTCATTGTTAACTGAAAAGGTTTTTGTTGGAGACATTTATGTTACTTGTTTTGGTTTTCGGGAGATGCCTTAAACCAAGTATTGTACAGAGGTAGGAATTGTGTCAAAATGGGACATAGGCATGGGTAAAGGGCTTGTATCAAGAACTCATAGTTAATGCTACTTGGAACATTTGCCAAGAGGTTAGGCTATATACTGCTTCAAGAGTTAGATAAGCTGTTTTCCTTCAGTTACGTAACATCTGTGTCAAAAATATCAGGTGTTTTAATCTTGTGTGTGCAGTTTTGAGATTAATTTTTATGTGTCATAATGTTTTGGTTATGTTTCTCATAACGTCAAATTGTGCAGCCTTCTCGTGTATGTAGGCCTACAAGGATAAAGTGAAATTTAATATATATAAGCTTCACAGGTAACATTTTCACAACTTAATCATTAGGCCTACAAGCTTATATGTCGTAGTTGTGTTAGCAAGTGTGATGAAAACATGTTTTCATTAATGTTGCGGTTTTATCATACAGTATGGTAGATACATGTGTTCATTTTGGTACAATAGTGTTTGTGAATAATTAAGTGATTTTTTTCATCGAAAGCATCAGTTTTATATTGCAAGTGATCTAGTAATTCCATGTAAGATTGTAACATGTGTTTCATGGCTTTCATGAGTGCATTGATTGCCTAATATATGTGTGGCTTTTGTAGTTCAGTGAGTCGTAAATCAAATTGTTATATGTTTATTATTTCTAAATATTTTGGTTCTAATGTGTTGTGAATATATGTGGTATTCCTACAAGGACTCTGCAATAAGTTTAAATAGATGAATTGCAGGTACACTGAAGTAGGAGTGATTTATGTACAGTGCATTAACAATTTCATGAAAAACTTTTAACTAAAAGCTTAGCGTTTCCATCTTATGATGTATAGAGAATCCCAGCAGAATTGCTGTTAATTAAAGCACGTGTAATGTGGAAACAAAACAAGTCTGTGAAAGATAGAATAATTGTGTAATACACACCCAAAAAAAGTTTGTGCTACCAATGTACCAGTATAAAATTTTCACAATATTTTATGTTCTGAGGTTGACAGCAATACAGAACCTACTTCGGGTGTTATTGGCTGGAATAAGTTTTTTTGCAGATTAATGTTGAGTTGCAGCTCTCATACTTATATGGCAGTTTATTACAACCATGAAAGAACACCCGTAGATATATCTGGCCGAATAGCATTCTACTTGATGAGTTTATGTTGTACTGTGAAATGGTACCATAAAGTTACAGTTGAAATTATATTTAGAATTTCTATATGGGAAGCCCAGATTATCTACAACAGTCTTAAAGAAAAAAATATATTGCAGATTTCAAGGCGGACATGATGCTAGGCTTGTTAAAGAAAGAAGATAAGAGCACACCCGCCATCCACTTCACTTTAGCCTACTGTGTCAAAATGCCAGTCACTCCATTCCCATAGGTTTGACAAGAGACAGGATAATTCAAGTAAGTAAGAAAGTACTGTAAGGGATGTTATAAAGTTTGGTTGTTGTACACCACATTTTAACATCATTTTGTAATGTTGTGTTTTGTTACTTCTCTCAAAATAACTGTCGCCCTGCAGCAGAAGCCATGTTGTAGCAAACCGTCCAGCTACTCCCTTGGAAGCCGGGTCTGTTGAACTGACAAGCTATTCTGTTCTCAGCTTAGTCAACTCATTGAATTCTTCTTTCTATTTGCCACGACTAGCTCTGTCAGTATTTAAGTATTGCTCTAAGCTCATGGAACTATTTACATAGAGAAATGAAACAATTGATCTCTACATCAGTTTTTATTCCCGTTCATTCACAAACACTCATACAAAAATAAACTACTCGTCCAGTCACACTAGAGCATTAGTGAGGAAAAGTCTCGCAAAACGATTAGTTCGGAAACAAATAAACAAAAATTACGGCACACAATTTTTATCACAGCCTACATTTACGAAGAGGGATATCTTATATCCTGCACCCTCACTGGCCTATACATAAGAGAAAAAAATTTAGTAATACAAGGTTTAAGTCTGAAAACGTCAGTAAATCATAAAGGAAGGTAGAGGCTTGGGTGCTATCCACACGTGTAAAATTTGCACTCCCATTTCATTTGTTAGCCAAAGCCCAATCGCATCCGACCTACTCGCTTGGCGATGCTATGTATTCTTGTACTTCGTGATGGTGGTGTCGCTCAACCCTTCGACCATTACTGCTCATTCCTCAGCTAGTCAATCACAGGCTTGGCCCTCACTTGTTGCCTAGTAAGGCGTACAAGTCAGTCTTACAGGCCTCCACCATTCACCAACATGGACCAACAACTACTGAGCTATCAAAATAGTATCCCAGGCTCCAAACCACTTTCTAATATGGCAGAGGTAAAAAAAATACAAAACAACTCCACGTCTCTATCACCCAGCCAAATATGGCATAGATTGGCTACCCTGGATCGATGAAAGCTATGCTGCTCTCGCTATTAAGTTATCTGGCTATAACTATATTTATAATTTCCTACTTGAAATTTAAGAAAAAATATATGTTTACTATATACAGGATGGTGCTGAACTCTGCAGGCAAACGTCTGCAGATGCTTCTTCATGAAAAAGAGACAGAAAGTATGTACATGATGTATAGGCTAAGTTTACTCCTAAGGGCTGTAACAACCCTTCAAAGTGTCGTTTAACCAGATGATTTTATCGAGGAACTGTGCTAAAATGTACGCTAAATATCTGAGTGTTTGGATACCACATTATTAAAGTAAGAGGTACAAAACAGAAAACAAAAACTCTAAAACAACCCCCATGCATGCAAACTAAGGGGGTGTTACAAATATAATTCAAAAAAGTAGTATTATACATGTTTTAATTTTTGATTCATATGGCTGTGTTATGTATGAACTATTTACAAACAAATTGATATCTTGTGTTTTTTACGCTGAATGCAGCCATTTCGAGCCATGAACTAAAATATATTTGAATACCACACAGTAATGTTAAATGCACAGCCAGACATGTGCTGGTGGCACATGTAATGATGACTGAAACAATACAGCCTTGTGTTATCCACACTGACGCCAACAAACTGTTGCTGGAATGCCTGCAAGGTCCATGGTGCTGCTGTCGCCATACTGATCTCCTCCTGCCTTAACACAACAGATTCAATTGCCAACGTGGCAAGCCCCCAGATGTTTGTGTATGGAGATCATGTCTGAACAAAGCTCCAAGTCTAAGTTTACTTGGAGAACCTTGAGCTTTATTCTCGTTGCTGCTTCTTAACCACAGCATTCACCCTTGCACACTCTGAAGACCTGAACAGTTATTAGCCGATCTGTCAACTCACCTACATCTCCACTCCACCTAGAAGGTGGCACAATGATAACACTCTTGACTCTAATTCAGGAGGATGCAGGTTCGAATTCACTTTCCGGCCATCCTACTTAGTACTTAGTATAGACAGTACTGGTCAAGTCCTTCCCCAATCACCTGACATTGTGTATTTTTCTCTTGTATGTGATGAATGCAGTTGTTGCCAAAGCGTTTTAAGCACAAAACATAAAATACTATGGCCCATGGAGCAGCACCGGGAATAAAGCTCAAGGGACATAGTTGTTCTCCAAGTAAACCTAGACTTCAAGTTTTGTTCAGACATGATCTCCACATGCAAACATCTGGGGGCTGGCCATGTCGGCAATTGAATCCGTTGTATTAAGGCGGGAGGTGAAAAGTATGGCAACAGGGCCACCATGAACCTTACAGGCATTTCGGCAACAGTTTGTTGGAGTCGGTGTGGATAACACAAGACTATATTGTTTCAGTCATTATTACTTTTGCCATCAGCACATGTCTGGTTGTGCACGTAACATTACTGTGCGGTGTTCAAATATATTTTAGTTCATATCTCGAAAAAGGCTGTATTCAGCATAAAAACACAAGATTCAGTTTCTTAGTTGTACTCCATTGCACAGGAAACTGACAAAATTAAAAGAAAAATCAAAGAATCAGCCTTTATTATTAGCAATAGCAATATTTTCAGTCAACAGAGTATTGAACTAAAAAATATGTGGATCCCATTGATTACGAGTGAAACAACTTTACAGCACGAAACAAAAACATACACTCAACTCATTACAACCAATCAGAGTCAATCTATGCTACGCAACCAATCAGGATACAGCTCGTCTCCCATTGGCTGAGCAGGGTAAGTGGGCTTACTCTATATAAACCCATAGTTTTTCCAGTCTCCTCATCAGTCGCACTCGTGTTTCTGAACCCTGTGTGTCTACCTGATGACGGGAACAGATTCCAGTTCCCGAAACGTTGTAACACTGTCAGTCTGGAAAACTACTGTGTTTTGTTTCGTCGCTTCATTGTGTCGTTTGTCCTTTCTGTATATGTCTGATATCTGTTGCGTTTTGTCTCGTCTCTTGTTGTGTCTTTTTGTTATTTTTTCTGTTCGTGTCTGATATCTAAGGTGTTTTTTGTTTCGTCTCATCGTTATTTCACATGTTACTTGGTTTTTTATTTTATTTGTTATTATTTTCATTTATTATCTGTTTGTTCCTTGTTTTTATTTGACCCGATTCCATTTTGGAATTTCATGCGGTCTATGTATCTTGCTGACTAAAGCATACTCTGCTTATATTATGGTTTTGCTTTTATTTGTTTAGTTTTCTTTGACAGTCATTCAATTTGCAATAGAGTACGTCCAAGAAACTGAATCCAGTAATGCACTCCCATTGCACAGTTCATTCAAAGATCATATAAAAACACAAGACATAAGTTTGTTTGTACATAACATACCCATATGAATCAACAATTAAAAAAAGGTACATTACAATTTTTTCTGCATTACATGTGTAACATGCCCTTAGTTTGCATGCATGGGGGTTTCTATTCAAGTCCATTTTTTCTGTTTTGTATCTTGTACTTTGATAATGGTGTACCCAAACGCTAGGATATTTGGTGATCATTTAAACAGCGTTCCTCGATAAAATGGTCTGGTTAAATGACACTTTGAAGGGTGGTCACAGGAGTAGACTTAGGCTATATGTCATATACTTAGAATATATATATAATATATATATTCTATCTCTTTTTTTATGAATAACTATCTGCCAATGTTTAGAACAGTGTATCAAAATCACTAAATATAGAGATGATGTACCTACACAGATTTCTAAAATAATCAGGGGATCTTGTTTGTCAAAATTCGGGGTTCTCACCTGTTTTTTCTATTGAATGTGAGCAGGTTCCAGCAAATGGCTTAACCTCAAAAAGGAGCTTTGCATTGGGAAAAAAAGAGGAGTTAAACATTGTGCTAAAATATGTTTAGCAAACAATCTTGTTTTCTTTACAAGTGATGGCCAGGAGATCAGTAGTTCATTAACTTCAGAATTGTCATAAGCTCACCTTCAAAAAGCTCAAACCGCTGGAGTAAGTGGGAGTTATCCATTCACAATACACCTATATTAATTTTATGACATATTTGAAGTTGCAAATGAACTTGGTCTGCATGAAAAGGCAGGTAATTTAAATGAAACATATTTTTCACGGACTTCATCAAAGGTAAAATGTGTAACCCTAGTTGGTTGGCATGAAAGACTAAGAATTACTGAAGGTTGAAGATTGATTGATACATTTTTTTCAACCCAACATCTGGGTTTCTAGCGCTGGCGAAGGATGAAATGATGTGAATATGGAACAGCACCAGAATAAAGGGGTGGGGGAAATGGGAGATCCCGAGAAAACCCGCCGACCAACGGCTTGTCCATAACTATTCTCACATGCAAAAATCCAGGGACTGGCCCCACTGGAAATCAAAATCTATAACATCTTGTTGGAATGCGAGTGCTCTAGTCACTGCACCAGCCATAGGCCCAATTGCTGAAGGTAATTGTTCATGAAAACACAACTGTCTTAGCATGTGTGCTAATGGCAGTGCAGTATCTTTATTAATTGTATTCAAGGCTTCTAATTTGTGGTCCACATGAAAAGTGACACATGATATGCAAGGCACATATTATGGTTAAACTGAAACCGTTTCGATGATTGTGTATGTATTGAGGGAGGATTATTTTATAAAATTCTGAGAAACTTGTTTTATCCTGGTTATGTTAGTTTAGTTAAATACTACACATGTGGAGGGGGGAAGGAAGACATATAGGAGCCCTTTGCGATACGTCGAAGTGGGAGCTGGGTTTGTTGAGGCCAGCCCACCGGTGAAACTTTTCACAGAGACCTGTGGAAGGGACAAAACAGATGGCCGCCCACTCACCGATCATCTGTCTCTCCAGTTTGGCTGTCTCTCTGCTCATTCCATAGTGCTGGGTGGTTGACGGCCGGGACACAGTGTGTTTTGCCTCCTGATGGTAGCTGGCAGTTGTTGTATGCGGTTGTGGGGCAGTAGCAGTTTACAGGGCTAGCCGGACACTCTTGCGTGGACATCAATTATTGAGCATCCCAAGATGTATAGCAAAGGGGGAGGGAGAGATTGGCGTTTCTAAAATGAAAGAATGGGGTACATTGTAACAGTCTGGTTTTTAACCGCACATGTAAGCAACACAGTGCTTCCCTTGTGACTTTTATGTCTGTCTCTCTTTTTCTCCCCACTCCCTTCCTCTTCCTTTTGTACTCGTGCCAACCGACCTGCAGATATTAGAGGACTACCAGCCTCAGGTTTCCTCTGGGTCTCCATAAACCTTTACTCACATGGGAACCCCTAATGTGTCGTGCACAAGATGGGTGATCCCTTTAAGCAATTTACTCTCTAGACCACTGGGTGAAACACAATACATTGCTATGACCACTTTATATATATTTGTTAAACACTTCCTTTCCTTGACTTCCTATTTCTACCCACCAGGTTACCCTCCGGTTTCCAAAAGGTAATGTTGACAAGTGGACAAGTATATGACTGATCCAGAGACTGCCTTGGTGTTCAGCTTATATAGCACTCCCTGGTGGAAATAACTTTGAGCAAATAATTGTAAAGCAAGACAACAGTCCCTGACAAAGAAACACAAAAATGCCCACCAATAAAAACATAGAAGGGAACAGAAGGTAGCACATTTACAAACACACAAAAACTAGAGGAAGCTAATGTAAACAAACAAAATCATAGTGGAAGCAATACACAATGAAATTAATACTGGGCTACCATACCCAACGGGCAAAGAAAAATAATTATTTAAATAAATAAATAGGCTCTCTCGACATAATCAACAATATACACCTGAGGGAAATATATAAAAAAAAAAAAAACTCTGAAGTTTGTGGTTGCTCAAAATTATTATTTAATTTTTACTGTAATATAAAATATTTTTCTTTTTAAATAAAATTCACAAAAAATTATTAACATCAATGAATAAGTCCATTAGTACTGAAATTGTACTGAAAATATTAAAAGCCCAAATCTTGCAGACACAGTTAAATGAAAATAGTGAATTGATTATACAATTGTTATTTTTATTGAATTCACAATAAAATTATCAAAACAGCGAATGCCCATTCTATAGGCTAAATAAATAATGTACGTCAGAATCAATGATGTAATAAACTACAAAAACAAAACTACATGTAGATTAGATGCATCCATTAGGCCTTATAAAATTTTTAATTGTTATTAAATTCAAATTAATTATTAAAAACTTACAAAACACTACATTAACAAAATGTAAGTGTGGCAGCCATTAATTTATAGATTAAAATTCAAAACAAATTAAGTTGCTGCTTATCTGTTCAAAGTCCCGCAGTAGAAGAGTACAGCACGCTGGGAAGACGAAAAGGCGAAGAAAATACCCCAAAATAGACCAGAATAACTGGACGTCTGTAATAGAGACTACAGGTCAGCTCGTCAATAGTCCATCATGTGAATAGGCCAAGACGAGAAAAGTGCTCGGACGAGAATCGGCCGGGTCGAGAATACTCCAAGACGCGAACCCTCACTACACAGAAATTACCAAAAAATGAAAGATGTTGAAATTTAAATAGGACATAAAACCTCTCGTAGAAATATAACTCACCAGACGAGGGCGAAAAGAATCACTTGAAAAATGCAGATGAAAAAACCAGTTAAAGATATTTAAAAAAAAAAAAATTCTATGTTAAAATATAACTTTTGCTACTTTATGTAAAAAAAAGTAAATTTATGGCAACTCAAGTTCCAATATCTGCCAAAAAGGCAGGAACACCAAACACACTCATTTTGATGATACGGTGGTTGACAGCAAAGTGTTAAGAAAAGCAGCGGAAGAAGCTGCAGGAACGTTGAACAAAAGAGCATCAAAAATGATCAACAACAGTACCAACATCGGCAAAGTGTGCATGGAAGCTCAGTAGCATGCAAAAATCATGTGATCAGAATCGCTAAACTACATTGAAATCACGCGGTGAAATACAGAAATCACGCACTGCAATGGCAGCAGCACGTGGCATAAGGACTGAGGTACGACAGAACAACTGACAGAGGAATGTAAAGCTCAGCAGCTACTCTCCTGCTAAGAAAATATGCTATAGCGCGACTAGGGTCGGCTCGAGAATGTTACATGAAGTAATAGCTGTAATTGAAAGTGAACTTACTGAAATATCATTAATAAAGTAAGATTACTCAATAACACTTATTATTGTTAGTATAATAATAAACAAGTTTTATTGTTAATATAATATTAAACAAGTTAATAAAAATGCAAAAAAAAAAAATAGCCAGAATTTAGGAAGTATATGTAAAAAAAATTTCATATGGATATTATTTTAAGTCGTGTCATATTTGGTACGGCACAGCCTGTCATGGAATCAAGCCCTTCAACCCTGATACAAGCTGGCTATCTCCCTAGCACTGGGCTCTCATACTTCTCTGGTGTGCCGATGCCATCTTTAGTTACTGGGCCGTTTCGTGTCTCGTGCTGTCTCGGTGACATCACCTCAAGAAGAGGAAGTTTGGAGGTGGGACATTCAAACTACTTCTTATCTAATGCGTAGCAAATTTGGCCACAACAACCGCCCACACTCAGACGAACACTTGCTGTCACAGTCACCAGACCTCTTCTTCAGCCAGCACTGCTGGGAAACCCTGACCAGCAAGAGCTGTGCATAACCCATGGTTCAACTTCTGGTAGCCTCATACAAACCCATCAAGAACTACAGACTCAAACTTTGTATGAAATGATGATGCCTGACACTGTTTCACAAGACAAACACAGTGAGCTTGACCAATTTGGACAAAAACTAACTTTGTCATACTAATTTACATCCCACCCACAAGAGAAAAACATCCAAAAAGAGAAATGGCAACAGTTAACTCTTAAATTAAAGAAAACAAAATACTGCACTGCCAACTCTAGCCTACTCAGGGTGGCGGCAGGGCGGGAAAATGGGAATAGTCAGAGAATTTTAGTGGCTTGGAATGGTTGGGGAATAATCAGAGAAAATTTCCCGCCCAAACCTTGTTTCCCGAAAAAAAAAAAAAACATAGTTAAAATGAGACCTACATGCCTGGAGTAACATGAACTGGCAAGCGTGAAGTTGCGTCTGTTGCCTTGTACTGGACATCACATGCCATCTTCTCGGAAAAGAAAGCCACAAATAGCTGCCATGTTTGGCCAGCAGCATTATTTACGCTACTTTTATCTATAATCTATTCACAGTTGTTTACTGCCCACCGCTTCCTGCTATTGCAAAAGGCAAGTAGCACGTCAGTTTTTTTTTTAGGTGCACTTCACTCTACTAGTCCAAAAGTGTGAAAAGCTGGTTGCCGGCATGTAAAATGATATAACAAACTTTTGTAACATAGGAAAGTAAACTTGAGTCGTACCATGCTGTTTTCTCTCTATTTTGTTTTTATCAACTTTAATTTGTAACCCAAAGGAAAGAATGATAGAAAGAGCGAGTAGGATTTTATTTTTAGAGCAACTTGCTTGCTTGTAATAAGAGAGGTGAAGTGGCAATGCGGGAGAACTTAACATGACTGGAGATGGAAGAATAACTGGGGGAGACAGAGTTCTAGGAAGTTGTTGAGTTACAAAAACGGATAACAAAAGAACGGCTTTACACGAACACAGCCACAAGCACACTTCAATGGATCTTACTGTAAATACCTCTACAATGCTCGTAAAATTTACGTTTTTCAAGGAATTTTTATTGTATGTTCTTGTTTTATAGTACTATGATTTTTGATTGTAGGTAGTATGTAATCCATGAAATATGATTTTTATGGGATAAGAATTTTTCCCTCATAACGTAAATTGTAATTTCAATTTTATTATACTAGTTCAACATGCAGTATTAGAGAATGCCAAATTTTTGTTAATAGTATGCAAACTACTGAAATGTGTGTTTTCTGAGGGAAGAATTTTTTTACATAAATATTTTAGTTGTGTAGAACATGAAGTTTGTCCATTTAATTTGTTGAATGTCAGAAGCAGTAAGTTTGGTATTACTGTAAATTTCTTACCATCTACTATGTGTACTTAAGTTGTAACTTTCAGTTATAAATTTTATTTTTTTTATAAGCCTACTTAATAAACTTGAAAAATAGAGCAAACAAAATATGTTGTTAGTATGTTTACTGCATAAGCACTGTTTTTTTAGGCATGCATTTTTCATGGAAATGTTACAAATTGAAGTATTTTGGACATATGTAATTGTAGCGAATGGTGTGTCACACAAAAGTAGAGAATACATGCAGACAAACAGAAAAGTAAGCAACCAAAAGTATGGTTTTGGTTGTTTTCATTTCTGTTTGTGTGTATTCTCTGGTTTTCTGTGAGACACAATTTGCTGCCATGATGTATATCCACAATACTTATTTCACTTTTTAATTTGCCCCATTGCAGGAATTGTTTAAAAACAATGCAAATGTTATACTTTATAGTTGATTAAACTTGTACTATCGGTTAAGTGCATTGTATTGGACGAAGAAAAATTATTTTTTTTAAAAAGTATAGAAACTTGGGTTAAAAAATTAGTTTTTATGACAGAAAATCTTCAAATTGGATGAGAAAAGTAAGGGAATTATATTCCCAGCACTTCGTAGCCACCATTCACTACTACAGCAATTATTCTTGTTGCCATGTAGTATCCCCTCCTTCTCTGCCAATTATCAGTCTTTGGCCTTACTATGCTGTAAAAAACTGCCTTATCTAGTGTGCAACACCTTCCTTACAACACGTGCCATACACTGTTAACACAAACCTTTGTTTAAAACTTAATTACAGCGTAACACTTTTAACAAATATAACAGTACATATATGTTGGTGGTTCCCTAATGAAACCAGCTTATGAGCTAATACCTATGTGCGAGGCAGTAGTCAGGCAGCTGCCACTCTAGTCAACAGGAGCATCCTTGTATCCCTTTCTGCCTAACTCACTATGCTCTTCCCTTCTGATACGAGGGTAGCATCCACCCTCGTAGTGCTCATCTTCACCCATGACAGGTGAGCCAATCAGTGCACATGTGCAATATGGGTAACGTCACAACCTGTGCTTACACACCACTTAACATTTCTCAGGGAGGAGTGAGACATAGATGTCACTCACAGGGTCTGTACACATTTTTGGAATGCCCTTCTGGACGAAAATAGCATACTTTTGGTTGTTTACTTTTCTGTTTGTCTGCATGCATTCTCTAGTTTTGTGTGACACACCATTCGCTACAATTACGTATGTCCAAAATACTTCTTCAATTTGTAACATTTGCATGAAAAATGCATGCCTAAAAAAATTGCTTATGTAGTGAACATACTAACAACATATTTTGTTTGCTCTATTTTTAAAGTTTATTAAGTAGGCTTATAAAAAACTAAAATACTGTGATATGGTCTTCTTGCCATGGTTGTTCACACACACAGGTGGTCGGTATAGGGGGCTTCGGGAGGAGCTAGGGAGCTGGCTTTCTGGGGTGGCGTTGTCAATCGCGAAGTCTCTGATAGTCTTGTCTCACCCCTATACCTACATGGGTGTTTTTGAAGTTGATCTTTCTGGTTTGGCCTCCAATGCGTAGCATTGCAGTACCTTCCTGGACAGTCTACCACTCATCTTCTGCACTCCCTCCAGGACTGCGGACGGGAGCTCGGATCCTCTGTTGGTAGATATATTTGTGCTGTTAAGCTGATCTGGTGACCATAGGGTGTCTTGTTATAGGATCCCTCTTCACGGGGCGTGATGCAGCCAGAGTCCCTGGTTGACATCTGTGCAGTATCGTTAGGATATTTGGTAATTTAATGGCAGGTCTGACGTTTTCCATTTGGACGTCTCTTATGGTATAGCTGCTTCCTCATCTTCCTTAAGAGTTTGTGGTAGTTAAATAAACACTGAAAACATCAATTGATTTCTACGTTATTTCGAAGTCAATATGGATAAATACTCTAATGACAATCCTAGATAATTGTATTTGCCAACTTTATGAAGAAATATTTTTCCAAAATTACTCATTCATTATGCGTGATCTCTTGCACCGCAGTTAAATGCACGAGGTTTCGGCGTCAGAGATTGTGCCTGAGAAGTTTGTAACACTGGAAACAATTTTGTTTAAAACGTTGGCTAAAACTATTGTCTAGGATTGCTATTGTTTAATTTTTGCAAATTGGCTTCAAGAAACCTACAGTTATACGTTAATGCTTTTAGTGTTGAATTATGTACCATGCCCTCTTAAGGAATGAACTTCTTTTTTTCCGAGAGAGGGCGGTGTTTTCTATGGGGAGTTCGGGTTCTAGCACTTTGTTTGATTCCTTTGCCTCCCGTAAGGAACTCAGGTAGATTTTGAAAGTGTGGATAGGGCTATTTCCACCCCAGTACACATTTCCTTGTCTCTTGTGTTTTTTCAAGGTACCTGTATGCTTGGAAACATATCCCTTGCAGAATTTCTGCGGAATTTTGGATAGCTTGGTGAGTGTAAGTTTACACCTAAGTGCCCAGAGCAAATTGTTCTTTCTTATTCTTCAGTTGGGCAACCTTTTTACACCTTTCCATTGCCGTGGTCCAGGGCATGAAATCTCTCTCACTCACCTTGTTGACCTGCCGTTCTCCCAGGTGGTGGTGGTGTTGTTGCTGTGTCGGTAGTTAGCTAGGTGATGCTTGTGTAATCTTGTTCTGGCACCATCATAGGAGAAGATAACATCGAGAAAGTAGAGGTTCCACTCCTCATGTTGTTCCTCTGCCCACACGCATATCCTCTTCTTGATTTCTTAATTCTGTTAATATACAGGAATGGTGATGTGCTTCACCACCCACTTTTGGTGAGTGGCCTTCTCACGATTTAATATAAGCTTGGGTTGTGTTAATGGACAGGAGTTTCTTAAGGAAACCCCATCTGCAAAATACCTGATGTTCTATGAAGTGGACTATGTGCTTGACATCAAATACTCACAAGACCAATGATTCCACCCACCGACTTAACTGGTCAGCTGTCGCCAGTATGAATCTGTTTCCGCACCTTGTCTGTGGGTAAGTGTCGACGATGTCTACTGTGATCTTTATCCATGGGGTCTGCGGACATCCTGGAGTGGGAACTGGATGTTGAGTAGCATGAGATTTGAATATCTGACAAATCCGACAGTGTCTGTATTGCCTGCTCTTTCATGCCCTTCCACCATTATCCTCTGCTGATTTCGCATACTGTTTCTTAGTCTCCTGGGTGACCTGCATATCGGTTACCATGACTTTTGATGGAGTTTTTGGAGGGGTTGTGGTTTTTGAGGTCAGGCAGAATCATCTGTTTCTGATCATAGTTATTGAGAGTTTCCCTCAGCTGTTTTGCTTGTTCCACTGGTAGCTCGTGTTGAACTCCCTCCCACTATATTACACTATATTATCTGTTTTACAGGGGCTCCTTCCCTTAGATACCCCAAACAACATAACACGTTTTTGTTTCCTGACATGGCGTTGCTTTCCCCAAAATTCCAGGATGTCTTCTTGTTCTTTCAGCCACGGTTGCCCCATTGTAGTTTGTCCTTCTAATCTAGCCACCATGAAGAAACTTGTCAGAGAAGTCACCCATTTTTAATGTTATGTTTAATTGTACCCATCCGTGGGTTGTAAGGAGTGCATCATTACTCACCACTGCTATTTGCTCGTGGCAAGAAATTATTTGGTTCTGTTCCTCATCATATAATAGTTCTCTCCTTACAGTTTTATGTGAATGCAGAATCCAATCTAATTGAACTATGTGTTTTGGCAGTCTGAATGATTACCAGTGGTATGCTCTGAATGCAAAGTAATTTGGTGGTCTTGGGGTTGAACCTGTTCCTTGCTTGACCTGACCCATTGTATTCTCTTTTGGTGTCAGGTTTGCTGTGCGTGCAACGGGTGTGGGTGCCTGCAGCGGCAGGGTGCTGCAATTGACCTTTCAGTGTCTTCTTGTAATATTCAGCTGCCCAACTACTAAAATATTGCAGTGAAAAGTTACGTAAAAAAACACTTGTCATTTACCAGCCCTATGCTGTAGGTGATAGGATAAAAAGGACAGTTGTTATGCTTCCAGGCATTTCAAAGTAACAGAGTATGAGATTTCTCGTTTTGTCAATATTTAATACAGAAAGCAAGGTACGTGACTGTAATGTTCTTTACATGGCATACAAAAGTTTGTGCCGGAAAGTGGCATCGTTAAATTAAAAATACAGCACAACAAAAAAGGAATACTGTCGTCCGTAGCCCGAAAAGGCATCCTTATTTGAACTGAAAATTACAAAATGTCATTGCGAGTTCACACCGCGACCTACCTTGTCATAGGCTTAGCTTGAAACACTAATGTAAACACAACCACGAGCAACACTTCCCAAACAGTAGGCAGAGTCATGTCACATCTCTACTCTAATCAAGACATTGCATGACCCAGCTACAAACTTCGTAGCACAAAAATCAAGACTTCCCGACAGTGGGATTGACATATTGCGACTTGAAATTTATACTAACCATCCTGCAACCTTATGACATTCTCAGTATCCTCCCAGAGGGTCTTAACTAATAAACAAACATAAACAATCATAAACAATCCCCTTAAAAAGCCAAAATTCACTTAAACACTAATAATCCCAATTCAAAAATCATAATTAATTGGAAAAATAATAAACATATGCCTAACTATCAAAAAAATATAAAAATAGCTAAATTCTGCACAATACTAAACACATTGTTTGCTAATCCACTATCTCTTGAGACAGACTGGTTGAATGGGTGGTTCCCTCCACTATAGTTTATTTTCCTGGAGACGGGCTCAGGCGGTATTTCTGGGCATCAGGCCACTTGGGTAATCCCACTCGGCACACTGTACTCATCTGTTAAAATTCCCTATGTCTTGAGGTTGCAGGGTTGCCACTTGTCGGGAAAACCGGCAATTGTCAGGGAACAGTGAAAAAACAAATAAAATGTCACGGAATACAATAGTTGGTTATTAGTACACAAACATATATCCCAAAAATACAAATTCATTTTATTTGATTTTTGAAACGTCATAATATAAAACTGTTTACCGAAAGCATTTATAGCAATTTCGAGACGTGTTAGCAAACAAAATTTTCACAGTGGAATTATTGCCTGTAATTCTATTGAATTGATTTTTCAGTTGTCTGCATATTCAATTAAATCGATCTGTCGAACGGCGGCATAAAATTAGGACCGCGCATCTCGTGTAGGCCGACTTTACGATTGAGTAAATTATTTTTTGTTGTGACCGAGAAGAAAGAAAATTCTCACTTTGTTCTGTTTATACAGATAATATGGACTTATCGTGGACCTATATTTTAATTTGAGGACAAAAATTTCTAAGCAGGAAAGGTGAGTGTACGTTAATATTGTTTACTTAAATAGAACGTGCTAATGAGATACAATGTGTTTTTTTGTCGAATCAAGCGTAATTTACTGTGTGGTAATTTATTTAAAAACATTTTGTTTTATTGATTATTTTTAAATTCTAATATTTTTACTCCCGTTTTGAAAAGCCGCTAGGTCTAACTAAACTTATATGTGGAGGTTTATTTCCAGTACAAATGAAATTGGCATGCTTTAGTTTGACTATAGGCCTGATAATTATATGTTGCATATGAACTGGACACTGCTGTGCGCTTTGTTAGGACGTCCGTACACGATACCCAATTCCGTAACAGTTTTGATACCCATTCCGGTTTTAGCAATCGCTGTCTCTATGGTATCAGAAAATCCAACTCAGACAGTGCTTGAATTAAAACATTGCGATAGAAAAACGATCATGTGGTCTAAAGGCTCTGCCACAATTATGCAGACATGTTCGTCCGTGCAGGCCGTCTCGATACGTCCGTGCAGGTCGTGAAGGCCTCTGTTGAAATAGTTTGCCACAATTAGGTTGATGGGTAGTTTGTGTAACTTGTTACAGAGGGCAGTAAAGTAGGCGGCTATTTATTTATCTATTCTAATAACACTACGTTTTCACGGGTTTTCTTTAAATTAAAAGTAAACAAAGATTCTTATTGGTCAACTGACTTCATGACGTCAGATGCTAATGATGGTGTTGACGAGTCCGTCAGCCAAAGTTCGGTGTTGGCGAGCTTTCGGAGCGGACAGGTCTGCATCAACCATCAGCACAATAAACCTCTGACGTCAAAAGTCACGTGAACATTTCATCCAATCAGAAGCCAGATCGAGATCTGCACCATCAACACGGCCTGCACGGACAGGCGGGTCTGCATAATTGTGGCAGACCCGCAATTTTGTATAGAAAATATCACTAGTGCAGTTTGTTAGCTATGAATTTTACACTTAGGTATATAAACTATAGTTAAATATTTATTTCTTTAGTTATTTTAGTTTTCTCTTTGTGTTGCAGATATCAGGCCAATGGTTTATTATAAAATACATTGATTGTTCACTACTTCTGAAGTTAGTAATTTAATTATTTCAACTGATTACTTTTTTAGGCTTTGATGGCATAATTTACCATAGTGACAGTTCTGAATTTTTCAACAGCATAATATAAAGTGTATACAAAAATAAAGTTAAGCCTCCTAATTATGGTTTTTGGTCTATACATGTTCATGGTTTATTTCTGCCTTGGCTAACTTTTAAGTTTTTGTTTAGACAGGCCTCTATGAATGTTCATTCAACTTTTATAGAAGCTGGGATGAGCATTCAACTTTTATAATGAAAAAATTTGACATCTGAATAGTTTCAATCTATTGAAACATATTGTACCTACCATTAACTGTTGAAACCCAATGTAGGCCTAGAACAAAGTTTCCGTACATGTATTGTGTACATGTATTTTTACACTTTTTACTGAAATTAATTAGGTTTGTATATCTCAGAAATGAAATATGATTGGTCGTGCATAGTTTTCGTGCTCAATAATTATAACATTTTTTATCTTACTATGTGATTATGCTAAAGCAATGCATTTTAGTAGTGTTAGCATATAGATTTATATATTTTTTGCAGATGTCTCATTCAAAACCCAGACTTACAGAGTTCAATGGTGAAACTCTGTCATTCTTGGATGATGTAAAAGATAATGTCCCACAACAATCTACTTCTCATCCACTGCATTCTTTCTTGTTAAAAAATTCTAATACAAAAGGTTATTTATTATGGTGCTTATTAGTTGTAATGAACCATTGGTCAGTAAATTCTGCAGGGAAAGCTGTTAAAGTTTTCAAATCTATGTTTCCTGACGGTGCTATAGCAGTGAACTTGCGTCTTCAGCGCACTAAGATCTCATACACTATAGTGTATGGCTTGGCTCCATATTTCCACAAGGAGTTATTGCAAGATATATCTCTGTGTGATTTTTTTATAATAGCTTTTGATGAATCTCTTAATAAAATTGCCCAGAAAGAACAGATGGACATTTTAGTTCGCTTTTGGAGCAAATTGAAGAACACTGTAAGTGCTCGTATTTTACTTTAGCTTTTCTGGGTCATACAACTGCTGCAGACCTTGTTCGAATTTTCAGAGAGGCACTGTCAGAACTAGAAATCAGAAAGCTAATACAAATTTCCATGGACGGGCCAAACGTAAATCTAAGGTTTTTGGCCGACTTAAAAGCAGACTTGAACAGAGATCCTTCAGATCATGTAATAATAAAAATTGGCACATGTGGGTTGCATACTCTCCACAATGCTTTTAAGCTGGGAATAAATAGTAGTGGTTGGAAAATTTTTAATTTTTTGCATGCTGTGTACAACTTTTTCAAGGACTGACCTGCAAGAAGGAGTGATTATACAGTATTTTCTGGATCAACAAAATTTCCATTACAATTTGGTAATGTGAGATGGCTCCAGAACTTTGAAGTTGCACAGAGAGCCCTTGAGATTATCCCCAACTTGAAGAATATAGAGGGAGTTAAGGGAAACAAGAAGGAACCTGCCTTGTCTGGTAGTTATGCAGCAATGGTAGAAGGTGTAAGTGACAAATTGATGCCCCCAAAATTAGCATTCTTTAGCTTTTTAGTTAAGGAAATAGAAGAATTCTTGGAGTTCTTTCAAACTGATGCCCCCATGGCACCTCTCCTGCACACAGAACTTACTAACATTCTTACATCCCTGATGAAGCATTTTGTGAAGCCTGAAGCAATGAATTCCAAAACTTAAGTAAGCATTGATTTGTCAAAAGCTGATGTTTTGCTGCATACGAAGAAGGTGGATGTAGGATACGGAACATGTGATGCTTTGAGACGAATTGATTCAGTAAAAGAAATTGACATTCTTTCTTTCAAACTTGACTGTCGTACAATTCTCCAAACAACGTGCAAGAAAATCATGTTTAAATCCCCTCTCAAATTTAAACTTGCCAAAGGTATTACTTGTTGTGATCCGCAGTTAATCGTAAAGTCACCTCAAATATCTGAGCAGCGGTTGCAGATATCATTGGAAGTGTTTGTTGAAAACAACTGGCTATCTGGCTCTGAAGCACAGAAAATTCACACAAATTTCAAAGAAATCTATCAGAGCCCAGAAATGTTGGCTGACCTAAAGACTTTTCGTAGGAAAGACTCTAGGCTGGATGAGTTCTGGACAGATTTTGTAGTCAAGAATGATAGTTCTGAGGAACTAGTAAAATTCATCAAAATTATATTAGTTTTTTCACATGGCAATGCAAGTGTTGAACGTGGGTTTTCTGTAAATAAAGATTGTTTTATTGAAAATATGCATGAAAGGTCCTTGGTTGCACAAAGGCAGGGTGGGACGGAGTTCAAGCAGCTGGGGGGGTTGTTCAGGATGTTGAAATTACGAAGCCTATTATTTTGTCTGCTCGAAATGCACACAGTAGATACCAGGATGCTCAGACCGACCAGAAGAAAAGTGACGAGGCCAAAGAAAAAGAGAAGAATGAGAAAAAAGGACAGCTGAAATAAAAAATGATCTTGAAATACAAAAGAAGAAGAAACTCGAAGAATTGACACTTCCTGACGAGCAAATTCGTGATCTTGCAAAAAAATAAAAAGTCATTTAATATTGGATTGTAGTACTTGAATGAATAAAAAGTGTAAATTGTATAACTATGTATGCTGAACTGACTTCAATATGTTAAATTGTTCTTAAAAATTGTACAAATAATATGTAGGTTTCTGAAAAAAACATTTATTATACCAGTAATATCAAGCAAATTTCAAAGTTAACCTAAAAAAAATGACTGTGATTTTGGGATTTAGTACAGACCTTCTTTTGACATGTTGGAAATCAAATTTAATGTTCAGCAAGGTAAGTTTTTTACGTATTCCATTGAATATTAGATCTAAATAATTTGACAATAGTGGTAATGATACAAGTGTTGTGATTTGAATAGAAAAAAAAATGATGTAGGAAAAAAGTCAGGGAAAAAATTTTATTCTGTCTGGAAATCAGGGAAATGTCAGGGAATTTGATAATGAAAAATAGTGGCAACCCTGGGTTGGAGTTCTCGGAAGAACGCTCTGACTTTGTTCCACTTTAATTCAGTGAGTAGTAACTCGCCTGTTGATTGGGTTCTACCTTGGAAAAAGTATAATTTTTCTCCTAAAAAATTTTCTGTCCTCTTCCCCCTGCATCCTTCCACATAGTTCTTTGGTAATTGATGCTATGCTTAAGATACCTCTAAACCATAATGTTAACCCCTTCCCTGGCTAATATTTTATAAAAATATATTCAAAATATGTCTAATTTTTTTATTGGGTGATATTGTTTGTAGTGTTATAAAATGTACAAAAAACCTTTATAAGTATTTTTAAAAGCGATATTTTTTTCATAACATAGTGTTGAAAACTATGGTAATATCCTACCCGAGTATACTCGGGCATCCATATAATTTGATTATTTTTTTAAATAAAAATTGTTATGGCAACGAATTATTAATTTTTATTGTTTGTAATGTATTTCTTAACATTTTGAAAGTATATATATATATATATATATATATATATATATATATATATATATATATATATATATATATATATATATATATATATATATATATATACACCTTTTATGATGTAAAATATTATCATTATTTAAAAAAAAAAAACTACATAAGAAATTTCAATCTATTGTGTTATGTTACATATGACACTCAATATTTATAGGCTCGTACAAGTATTGAAAATAGACCTAAAACATTAATAAAAACAACACACAATAATAATAAAAGTCGAATTACCAGTAATTATTATAAAGTTTGTTGTAATATGGAATGCTCAGTCAGCATGAACACATTCAGAGGTGTACAATATATATGCAAAAAGACAACGAAAAAAATTATAATTATTGACCCTCGAAAGTAAGAACTTTCCTTGAAATAATCAATTCAAATGTTTGTAGTAGTGTGATACACTCTGAAGCATGGCGATACACAAAGTGGCACGTTGCACTGTGGGCAGTAGTACCTAGATTCACGCCTTATCCTATTCCCTTTGCAGTCCCGTACTCTGCTACACATCTCACATTGT
>PNEQ01013224.1:0-10833 GCA_003012365.1 Medauroidea extradentata
ATTGCCTACTTACCAGGCACAGAACAGTTGTGTGCATTTTACTCGTAAACGGTGCAATGTAGGCATTTGCAACAAGAGGACATGTTTTGTCCTTACGGAGTGCTTCGTGGAGTAGACTACATTTCATGTTCCACAACGACACGCAAACATTCATTTATGCGAATTTAAGAAAGCAACCCCTATTAATTTCATGAACGGGTGTGGTTTGAAGGCTGTACTTATTTTATGTTACCGATCGCACTCATTCGTACCATCACCCAAATATTCGTTATTTTACTCTTAACCGTTTGAGGTATTTTGACAAAATACCGTTTTCAAACCCGATTTTCGAAGGCTTATTACGCCCTTAATATTCACTTTTCGGTAAAGTGTCCACTACAATGTCTACTTCATTTTTCATGAGGAATCACCTCCCGGAGTTTGGGCAAAGAGTTTCCGAACACCTTCCCGGTTCCGTACCTCAAACACAGCATCTAGGACCTGCTGAATTCGTTTGCCACACTCCAGTCACGAAGGCCAGGGCCAGGGGCCAGGGAAATGTCTGGACTGTAGAACAGCCAAGGGGTTATTTATATTGCGCGCAGTTAGTACGTGTGTGCCTGCTGATATCTTTGGCGGTGTTGTTTGTTGTGAGTGTTTTATGTGGATAGACACTCGTGACCGCTCTTTGCTTCTTCCTCTACCAGCTCTCCAGATAGATGTGTTGGTGTCTGCACTTCAGGCCTGCTACATGTGGCCCCGTCAGTATTCACATACCAGCGACAAGCTACGTTATGTCGTCAACAATTACGACACCGCAGACTAAATAATAGCACAGACATGGGAAGAGGCGACGGTTCGTTTGATACGGGCGAACTTGGCCGCTCATTGGCTCCCCGAGGTTGTTGATATACGCCGTTCACGATTAAGTGAGCACTGCATAAAGTTTTATATCGCCAGTTTTGCAGTTATCTTTACTATTTTTAATATTGAAACTTCCATGTAACTAAAAACCGGTTAAAATGTTTCAACACACTCAAAAGTTAACATATATTGGCCCAGTAAAGCATATTTTTAGTAACTAAAAATTCTGCTGAGTGCTCAGGTTATAGTGGACAGCCCCTTATATATTTGGCTCCCGCATGTTACTACAGGTTTCCTATTGGCCTGACTGTCGGCTAGCAGGACAGATGCCTTACGCTGGTTGGCGGCAGGTGTTTCCGACATATTGCTGGGCAGGGAAGCCATTTTGCTGGCGTGTGTGACTGAGTTCGCCGTCCTACCAGCTATTTCACGTCTGAATTCTTAGATATGCCGTGACTACACCCTGAACTTTGCGTGTGGGAATATCGTGCCGGACGATGCAGTTGGTCAGCGAGTTTTCTCTGGTATATTTAGTTTCCCCCACTCTTTCATTCCGGTGATGCTCCATACTCACCTCATTCGACTCTTCACCAGCACTGGCATACCTCGCTGTTAAGTTAATAAGCGACACTTAACATAAAATATTTAAATGATGCGTTATAAAAATTGTACAATTCCTATACTGAATAGTGTTATCACCAAGGTATGTAAAAATTGACTAATATCCAGCAAATGTAGAGTGTAAAACAATTGTGTTGAGTTCCAGAACAATTTGTAATATAATGTGAAAAAATATCTTACAATCTGTAAAAATTATATTTGTTGTACTGTCCCCAAGACAGAGCCCATAGTTCTAGGGGTATTCATGCTACTGTAAAAATTTAATGTACGCCACCATATCGAGTTAATATAAATATTTTGATAACATTTTTTACGATTTGTAGGGCAGGATTCACCAACCTCTGTTTAAGGCGATATAGAGAGAAAAAATTAATAATTTTGTATTTGTATGAAACAGTGCTAGTTTAGTAGATCTTACTTGGGAATAAATTATCGTGTTACAAAAAAATTATCGCAGCCAGTTTTCCCATAGTTGCATTTTAAAGTCAAAATGTGTATATTTTAGTTCATACACCCTCCCCTCCCCCAACTAAATTTAATTGACATAATGAAACAAAATAGTTCAGAGTAAAAGTACACGTCACTTACTAGGGAATTGAGCACATAAAAACATATTCAAATAATGTTTTATATTTTTAAAAAATTATGAAATTTTGCACGTTTCTTGCTATTTTTAGTAATTTTTCTTTTAAATACAAAAATATTTTATATTGAGTCTTTATATACTTAGTGCCCAAACACGTGACATGTGCTCCGACTGTAAATTATTTCTTTTCGTTATGTTGACTGGTTTTCGATGAGTGTATGAACTACAAACATGCAAAATTTGACTTTGGATCGCCGCTGTGGAAAAACTGGCCGAGCTAATTTTTTTTTTAGTACAGTAAATTCTTCTCCCAAGTAACGTCTATTTAACTAACGCTTTTTTATACAAGCATAAAATAGTAATTTTTCCCCACTCGGACACCATCAACTATTTTTTAAAACATAAACGGAAGCCGACGTCGTAAAATCGCTGTGTAACTTTGTTGTAACTGGTTTTAATGACGTGCACTGATTTTGTCCAGGCAGAATACAGCACGGTGTTTGCTAATTGCTTAATTAATTAAATTTTCTTATATTTGATAAATGTTCTTAAATCTTTATACCGTTTGTCTCGAAAAATTACGTAACGTAGTAAGACCAGTTTGCAATAAAGTTACTCAGTTGATTTTACGGTATCAACTCTCGTCTGGATTTTAAAAATAATTCTCTCGCAAGCCGAGAAACTCGGGGTCCGTGCTAAACACCCCTACCTAGCATTTTAGTGCACTGCCGAGCAGTAAAGTGTTAGTACCATTGACACAAAACATACTTTCACTAATAAATCAGTTTTGTAAAGGTTATTTTGAGGTTCAGTTGGTACAACTAGGCTACATATTGGTTTGGCTGCACATAAAGTTACCCCATCTGAAGCCTGTTTCACTTAAGGGGCCCGCCTCGTTGCCATAAAGTCACACTGCAGCGTGTTTGAAGAAAAAGTTTTACTCCGAAACTAATACACGTGTGTTCACGCCGTTTCTCTACGAAAAGAACACACATTTCAGACGACTGCCCTTAAGTACTTTCAAGACAACACACGTATTAGAAATACCCTTTCAGGGCTCGTCAAAATGGGTTAAAACGGGGTTTTCAGGCTACTATAGCGGAAAATATACTACCGAATACATGTGAAACCACTTAAGGGTAGTGCATTGGACTTTAGTAAAGTGATTTCGTAAATAAAACAATAGGGTGAGCACTTAAAGTCCCATAGGAAATTTGTTTTTTCGCGAAGACTGCACGCCTTAAGCGTAGAGGCGACGCACCGTTGTATGGTCCATACGACGTCGCCCTTAGCACCATACCTCACTCACACAAACACATGTGCCACGAGGCGGGCCCCTTAAGGTTCGGTTTCAGTCGCCATATTGAATTTTATTACTGTTCGCTATTTTGTAATTCTGATAAGAAAAATGTTAGATCGGGGACTATACCGGGAATTGTATTTTCTTTGCGCTACATTACACACATGTCAGTTGGGCCTGTAATGTACAGTTAGGTTGCTATCAGTCAGGCAAGTTATGAATATCAAGCAAATCGCCACACAGATTTATGTGTTAACAGCTAAACCGCGATGTCTACGCTGTAGCGCAGTGTAAATTAAATTTGCGGAATAATAGCATATTTGACATTTTTCTTATTAGAGAAAAAAAATGAAATATAATAAAATTCAATATGGCGACTATAACCGAGCCTTAATTATTCGTGGAACTAAGTCAGTAAACAAAACAGATTGTACGCCTCTTCTTTGTATGTTTTTTTATCGTTCAAGAAATATATGCCGAGTTATGGCCATTATAAGTCGGTAGATTGTATTACTGCGCAGCGGGCAATGTGTTCATTTGAGTTGCCGGCAGACATCATGTCACAATTGTTGGTTGCTTGATACAGTTTTATTTTAACACAAAACAAAGATACACTGTGTTTACAGGAAGAAAACACAGACTGAATGCGCAAGGTTATTTTCATGTTGTAAAACGTTGATATTACTTACTTAAAAATGCGAGATAATGAACTTTTCAACGTAAATATTACAGAAGACTATGAGAACTATTTTCTGGTGCATTCGGAATGTGACGTGGTCACTGGCGACACTTACCTCTAAAGACTGTTAGTTTACTGAATTATGTCTACAAAAATTTCTGTCGTTCTGTTCATATCTGTTGTCCGTGTTGTATTTTCCATAATTGTTTCCATTTTCATGCACCTTGTTGGACCCTTGTTTCTTTTTACTTTCCATTCTTCTTTTTAGTTTCCATCAAATACTTACTATATTGCGGCAGTATTTGTATGTTTGTTGACAGTTTCTGGCTTTCGTTTTTTATTTCTTCGTTTTCTTTTTGCTCATTTTCTCGCGCATGAGGTAACTGGGTTTTTGGCGACTCAGATACATTCTCACGCTCTTGAATTGAATACCTCAAATATTCAAAAAGTATAATATAAACAATGAAATATTTACCAAATGCAGCCTTGACTGGTCAAAACACGTATCAAATAATATTCAAAGCGAATATTATCGCCTTAAATTACGGTACAAGTTCAAACACATTCGGCCCCGGATCTCAAGACTAAATTAGCAATACCGCGCCACACCACGTCAATATGTAAAGTCGTAGTCGTTTACTTATTGTGTCTCTGTCTTGTGGAATGGCCTATCAGATGGTTTGAAGAACACCGACTCTGTTATAATGTTCAAGAAGATGTTCATGTCCACGTTCATGTCAGAATAACTCGCTAATCTGTTGTGTTCAAGTGTTTTTGCTATTTGTGTTAAATAGTAACATCTGTTCTTTTTAATCCGTCGCTGAATTTTTACTTTAGTATTTTTGTATATGTTTACTTAATATGTAAACTTATCATTTAATTTGTTTAGTGCTGCCCGCAACGTGAGGTCAGTTGTAACTAATATTTTTACATTAAGATCTCAATTAATTATTTTTCATAATATAAACACATTTAAACGTAATCATAGTGTTCAGTTTGTAGAACACGTACATTTGTAAAACGGCCTGTGGCTGAATATGTCGTGTATAAAATAAAATAAATAAATAAACGATTTATATCCAACAATTCACTTCAGTTTGTTATACACCCTCATCGCAAAAATAATTCAAAGATCATATTTATCTCTACTGCCGTGTTATAGTTTACAACTTACACCAACTACAGTTGTTTGAGACCAAGGTGAAATACAACTGTTTGTTAATAATTTTGGCCGAGTGTGTGCTGAGATGTGGCGACTTGACTGTGAACATGCAGTGGCAGAGTGGAGCAGAAGGCGGATGTTGGAGAGGTACTGCCTCGAGGGTTCAAGGCGCCAATGTTGACGACGTGCTAGGTCGGGCCGGGAATAGCCGCGCTGTCTAGTTGTAAACACTGGCCCGAGGTAACAAAGGAGCATCTACACACCTGTGCCCTCGCCTCTACGTATAGATGACAGGGAAAGTATTAGCAGCATATACCAATGTCGATCTGACCTTGTTAATGCACGTAACAATATGGCGGAATGCAATCAGCTGTTCCTGCAGGTGTAGTGAGAAATGAGGTTATGGTTGGACAACCAACATCCGTATTATACTCGTTGGTAGTGTAAGCAATAACGTGTCTATAGGCGCTTAAGGAAATTTTCGGAGGCAGGTTAGGTCTGCCAAAATTTAAAGTTTAAGGTGTTCGAAATTTTACTGGAGTGAATTATCCCCTTGTTTGAAATGTAACCTGAAAGCTTCTCGATAAATTCCACACTACCTTTCTGCTAATAAGGGCAAGCAGCGGTTAGCAGACAAATTTCGCTATTTGGCTCGAAATAAATGTAAACTGTACACATTACCAAAACGACAACGAAGCGAAATCGAATGCGTTGTTCAAAATATCGAATAAACAAACCCAAAACTAATATTATATTTAAATGCGAATAAAATTACGTGTAAATAATACTCTGGTAGCATTTAGCAAAACACGTATAATGTAGAAATATGTAGGCTTAATTTTTTTTTAGATTTTCGCTATCTTAAAAACCAAAACAGCACTACAGGCATTCTTCTAGTTACCGATGGTCTAAAAAATTTGGCCACGTGACTGAGATAACCTACCCGAATCCTGCCAGTGAATTTTAATAACAATTTAATACGGCGGGGTGCAATCAGCTGTTCCTGTGGATGTATTGAGAAATGAGATTATGGTTGGACAACCCACAGCTACTTTATACACGTTGCTATGGTAACCAACAACTTTATTCATGTAATATGGCTGAGTGCAGTGAGCTGTTCCTGTGGATGTATTGAATAATGAGTTTATGGTTGGACTACCCACATTTATTTAATACACGTTGCTATGGTAACCAACAATATGGCGGATGGTCTCCTTCCGTTTGGAAGCCTCACACCCTACGCCATAGAACATATGTCATGCTACATCGGTGTGTTTCTGTGACCTCTGCGTCTATGCCTGCCCCTTCCATCGTCCCGAGTGATTCTCTACAAGGGACAATGTCTCTTGTCCGGTCCTCATAACTTGGAACAAATATCTTGTACATGTCTGCGAGGATATCTAAATGTATTGCCGTTACACAAGCTAAACAATAACACAGACGCGAATGACGTGACGGCACATTTGATACGGCCGAACCTCGTCGCTTATTGGTTGCCCGAGGTTGTTAATACCAGCCCCGTGTATATTTGGTTCCTGCGTGTTACTGCCTATTGGTGTGGCTGCCGGCTAGCAGGGCAGCCACTTTACTTTGATCAGCGGTAGTCGTTTCCGCCATGTTGCTGGCCAGCGAAGCCACTTTGCTGGCGTGTGTGACTGGGTTTACCATCCTACCGGCTAATTCACTTCTGTATCCCTAAATATTCTGTGGCAGTACCAAGCTTACAGATATAATTTGACGTGTTCTCGTAACGTGTGTGTATTATACCTGGACAATTTTCATGTTCAGTACGTACGTTAAATTTATACGCAGTATGAGGAGTATCGCATTCCGGATGCAGACTTACAAAGATGACACGATATGAGGCTCTGCAATGTGTATGTGTCGGAATGAGAAGGGAGTGGGAACGGGAGATCCTCGAGAAAATCCGGCGACCAGCGACAACTTCCGGCACGATTCTTACCTGGTGCTGACTCCGCTGGGAATCGAACCCTGCTCGCCTTGTTGGGAGGCGAGTGATTTGACCAATCGGCCACCGCGGACCCCTCCACTTGTCTGGGGATCTACCAGCAAATCACAGACGTATAGTGTCATTCTAGTTTCCAGTCAAATGAGACAAGTGTTGAGCGAAACCGCGCTGCCAATAACCATGAATATAGATGATTGTTAGAGACACTGGAAAATCGCGAAAATGTTTAAAATAGTCTCCAATAAACTATATTATATTAACCGTGACACGTGTGAACAGTTTTGGGACGAATCACACACGCTGTGTGCCCAAGCTGTGCAGTTCTAACTGGGCCTGTTGTAGAGAGAAACTATGCTACAAATAAACTATAGCCAATGTTGATACGAAACATTCAGTGTTATATATAGTATGTTGGAGCCTAGCAAACAGTCAACTATTCCCGTGATAGTCCAGTATCTCTCAGTTTATCGCGGGAAAACTTGACTATTTGTTGGGTTTCAACACACGTTCAGCTTACCAGAAGATTACTAGCTTTAGCTAGTATGTGGAGCTGTCACCCTATTTGACCGAGCCAATAAGAATACCGATATTGTAATATTTAGGAACCCATTTTTTCACGGAAAAATGTTTGCCTCACTTTGTTTCGGTGCCTTGACGAACTGTAGCCAAACAACAAGGGGGTCAAGCAACGTACATTGGTAGATAGGCGAGTGTCCAGACCTGTTCTTCTACGACCGTGGTCTGCCGACAGACACACGCATAGATGATAATACCTATGCGGCAGCAGGGAGTGTCGTGATATGAAAGTAGCTACACTCAGGCTGGGATCTCTGGCTTGTTGTTAGTAGCAGGAGGAGGGCTAGTGATGTCTTCACGGCGGGCTGTATGTAGCACATCCAGCACAGGAAGTTTATATCTAAGATAGGCACTTCACAGACCCCCGGCGTCATTTACCGGAAGTCGAGAGCACTTGTCGACGCCGCTTCCTGCACTTGGGAATATACGCCGCGCCATTATACACGATACGCAAGGCCGCAGTGAATACCAGTGCTGACACAGAATATTTAGGAATACAGAAGTGCAATTCCGGTTGGACAGCAAACTCAGTCGCACACGCCAGCAAAATGTCTTCCCTGGACAGCAACATGGCGGAAACACCGACCGCCAATCAGCGTGAGGCGGCTGCCCTGCTAGCCGGCAGCCAGGCCAATAGGAAACATGCAGTAACATGCAGGAGCCAAACATACACGGGGCTGATATCAACAACTTCGATCAACCAATAAGCGGCCAAGTTCGCCCGTATCAAATAAGCCACCACGTAATTTCGCATCTGTATTATTATTTAGTCTGTGGTGTTGGTGCGGGAGAGAGCAGTTAGATGAGTATACTCCGTCCACTCTAAGGTTGCAGCAGAAATAAAAAATTGCTAACGAAGTAAATGAAAGCAATTGAATTATGTCTTCGTTCATAACATTGTGATTGTGTCGTTACAAATTTTACTTGTATTTTCCAATAATTAAAACGAAATTTATGCTCTGCAAAAATTTTACTGACATTCACTTGACTGGATTAGCTGCAACCTTAGAATGGATAGGGTATAGCACCCCGTTAGTGGAAAAAAATTAGGATTTTTTAATTGTGTTCAGTTATTTGGTTATTTGTATCATGTTGTATCGTCTACAAACAGCAACTTTTTCGTTCCCATGATTTTTTCTGTTTTTCGTAGTATGTCTGCCTCATTCTTTGACCACGTTCTGACAGAATTCCTTCTGTGAAATTAGAAGAGTTACTTGTTTCTGTACCGACCCCACCACCCTCCTTCCTTGTTCGTTTGTGTCGAACTATTTTCTTGTTCTGTTACTCACTGACTAATTGCCTTGCGGAAACGCATGTGTTGTCCCTTAATTTCCAGTTGTCAAAAATTTATTTTGATATTTATTTGTGTATGTATTTTCTTGTTTTCTGTGACACACCATTCTCAGCAGTGGCGTATGTTCAATAATTTCTTTTATAAATAACTTGCCACCATTTCAAAAAGCATTTTAAAAATAGCAAGGAATGCGTAATTATATGAATTTATACAGAATGGTGTATCACGAAAATATTTTGTTCCAATATATCATTCAAAACACTGTACTTTCTTGCAACATATATGATTAGGATGTTACTGTCTGCAGTCAAATAGCAGGCATCAAATATTACAATATCGAGATACTTATTGGCTCATCAAATAGGGTAACAGCTACCAGTTCAGGGTAAAGCCAGTAATCTTCAGGTAAACAGAACGTATGTTAAAAGCCAGTAAATAGTCAAGTTTTCCCGCGATAAACCATCATCTCTACTTATTTTCCTGGTATTTTCTGATCTCGTGTGTTGCGACCCTCGCGATGGTAAGGCGCACAAGTATTTACAAACTAACAAGAACACTACATATGTATAGTCGGTTTAATTTAACCTGAGTACTCACCAACACTAGTAATATCCAAAATCTGTATACTTTTATTGGGGCCAAAGATGTTAAGTTTTGAGAGCGCTGAAACGTTCACACTGGTTTTTTGTTTCAGGGAAGTTTCCACGTTAAAAATTATTGTAAATATGGTAACAACATGGCTGATAGAAAAATTTGAGCAGTGCTCATTTTATCGTGAACATTCTATAAGGATATAAATCGCGTCCCTAACATAACTCAGAATATTTAATTTTGAGATAAATGTATTTGTGCATATATCCACACTTTCAGAATTTTGGATTATTAAATTGTAATATAAATCCAACACAAAATATGTTGGTATTACAATGAAACAAAGCTTTTGTTGTTTATCCTCTTGTAACATAAATGTTTGTAGTGCTTTCTTTGGTTATGTGAGTATTGCATTAGGCCTAGAAAAATATTCTCTGTTTCAGCACATATTTAACTGAAATATATGGATTTTTAAGTTATGTTGGTATAGTACTGGAGATGCGATACAATGGTTACAATATATTCTGCGGTGTGCTGTCGAAGTAACCATCTTCTGACTGGCCCAGTCAAATAAGTGACGTCTCTACACAAAGACACATTACTATAGGCGGTTCGGGATAAACTGAACACTCAGTAAAGCCCTGCTAAAGTTCTTTTGTCTGCCATTTCGTATATCTTCCCGCGCGTAACGGCTAACGATGGGAAATATCTAACCTCTCTCGACACGCCACTTGATGTTTGCGCCTCTAATATAAACTGTATAGTCAGCATAAATCTGTACAGTTTGTTAAAAAGAAGCTTTGTAAATTATATAAATTACAATAATGTCGATTTTGGTTGCTTTTATTTCAATATTGTTGTGTTTAAGTAAGAAAATGCACGGAACTATATTTCGTAATTTCGGTGCCAACCATACAAGCAATAAAGGAACTAGAGTTAATGTTGAATTATATGCAGCAACAGCTAGTGTTATTTTTCAAAGGTTAAATGTTTGTGCTCACTTTATCCCGAACGAGCTATAATAACCACGAAGCAGATTTGCAGATGTACCTTCACGGAAGGCACGTTGGAGTTCAAATTACTTCCATCAAATACCACTATCTCTAACGATTGCAATTAGATGCTTGTTCTCTAAAACACCCTGGAGAAATTAGAGCCGAAAACCACATAATCTCGTCCCGCTTTTAATTTTTTCGTATAGAACTTAAGATT
>PNEQ01013224.1:10933-49667 GCA_003012365.1 Medauroidea extradentata
TTTTTTTTTTTTTTTTTTTTTTTTTTTTTTTTTTTTTTTTTTTTTTTTTTTTTTTTTTTTTTTTTTTTTTTTTTTTTTTTTTTTTTTTTTTTTTTTTTTTTTTTTTTTTTTTTTTTTTTTTTTTTTAAGAACAGTAATTCTTAGAGGTAGGTATTTTTCACGAAGATAGTTATGCTTCTTTTTGTTTCAATGCCTTACGTGCACGCCTGTACCTCGTCATTGTAGCTATTGGTAGCGTGTCCTTGTGTACAGTCTTCAAATATTTGCCTCAGCCAATCAGAACAAGGTTACTACGACACCACACGTCTGTGATTAGCTGGTAGAACCACGAGACGCTGAGAGTACAAACATCCAATCACTGGCCACGAAACATAGGTGCTGGTGTGCAACAATGTTTCACAAACATTTTGTTCACGAATCCTACCAGTTCGTAACTAATGTATCACACTAATGTATTGTAAACGTGCAATATTCCATCTGAAATTTAATAAAATTAATTAGGTGTTTTTTGTTTCGTCTCATCGTTGTGTCGCATGTTACTTGGTTATTTATTTTATTTGTTATTATTTTCATTTATTATCTGTTTGTTCCTTGTTTTTATTTGACCCGATTATATTATGGAATTTCACGTTGTGTTTGTATCTTGCTGACGAAAGCATACTCTGCTTATTTTATGGTTTTCTTTATTTGTTTAGTTTTCTTTGACAGTCGTTCAGTTTGCAATAGAGTACGTCCAAGAAACTGAATCCAGACAATTACCAAACAATTTACTGGCAAAATATTCAAAAATATTTTATCGTCATGCGTTCTTGATGGAACGTATTTGAAAGTAACGGTAAATATGTTGTCTGTTGTCTTGCACGACGAATGTGCTTACTTCGACAAGGAGACAACTTCTAACCTCGGACAGCCAAGTACTTGAAGTAAGTCTTACTGCAGATAGCAGGATGTCAAACTTGCGAGAGATAAGTAGGAGGCAGAATAATAAGCAAACAGTTCGGAGAGAGTGTATCTGTCTTCAGAGAAGTTTCTTCGTCTCCATAGCACCCTTCCCCCACCCTACCCCATCAAACTCCCTTCCACAAGTCTCTTCTGGTACTCAAAACGGGGTAAACGAATCATTCCAAAGTCACAGTTATAATTAGTAGCGAGACACGAAAAACAACATAAGAAAATCAACCGAGTTTGACTATTCAACTCAAACATTAACTAAAATAAAATCATGAAAACATTCACGAATAATTGTGTCAAATATCAAAATAAAATAAAAATAAATATCCAAAACAAATAAATATATTCGAGCGGTCATCTGTTCTGAGGAATGGGAGTAGGTTCTATTCGAGTTCGCGGAGACAGCAGCGCGCCATCTTTGATCCAGTATTTTTTCCAAGATCTAATTCGGCCTTTTCATTCTCTAATCATTTACGTCTTCATATGACTTGTGACCCGGGGCGGCTCTAGCTCTAGGTTCGGGAACAAAAAAAAAAAAAAAAGGGGGGGGGGCATTCCGAAAAAGTAGCTATGCTAACACCTCTAGACAAAGAGAGGGGAGTGGTCCGGGGGCCCTCCCCCAGAAAAATTAAGTTGTTAAGGTGTAAAAAGGTGCTATTTAAGGCATTGTGTACCCATTTAAATATTGTTTTATATTTTAAGAATAAACTATACATAAAATGTAAAAAAAAGTAGGGGGCTTGGGACATGTGCACTTGTTGACTTTTTTACAGTGCAGAGGTTACAACACAACAAGATTTGTAAGTTTACATGCTTTCTCCTGTCGTACCGTATCACCAAACTATTGTCTACCTTAGTGAATCTATATAGTGCGCGAATGTCTGAATACTTTTATTTTAAAAATTATGTAAAATAAATATAACAAATTGGAAACGGACACGGAGGCTGAGGTGATGATGTTTGACCACCGCCATCTTGGATGACGTCAGTTGGCAGCCATATTTTTTCTTGCCGCCTCATAGTTTCCCTTTTTTCTCCTCTGAACATCTACAATGTTCTCAGTTCGAAGAGAACTTTACATTTACCGCCCGAAATGGATCAAAATATTCCGAATTTATCTCCCAGCTGCTTGTGTCCTCAGCTTGCATGTTTGACTTCTTGGTTCAGAACCTGCTAACTGCTTATTTGTGTGGCTTACGGCTTCGACAAGTGGAAGTCATTCGACAGCTTAAAATCTGTGTATTTGTCAAATTTTCGTTTAATTCTAAACTCACTTTCTTTTATGTATGTTTTATACAATTTACCTAACACACACGCAGCCTACACACAGCGAATTCAGATTAATTTAATTGAAGATATATTTGTCATTACTTAACATCGAGTTCTTTGGCGCTGGTGAGGTGGGACATGAGGTGAGTATAGATCAGGGCCGGAATGATGAGGCGGGGGAAACGGGAGATCCCCGAGAAAACCCGCCGACCAGCGGCATCGTCCGACACGATTCCCACAGGCGGAAATCCAGGGACCGACCTCGCCGGGAATCGAACCCGGATCGTCGTGGTGGGTGGCGAATGCCAATAGCGGCCCCAGTTGCCAGAGGAGAGAATACAAAATAGAAGGCTGGCATTTCATAAGAAGTAATGTTAAAATAAAATCTCGCTATCTAACAAACATCCTTTTCATATATTTAGGGAAAGGAAATTTTCGCGGGTTCAACGACATGCGTGTTACAATCCATTTTTATATTTATACACAAACCCCGGTCATTTGTCAACCAGCTGCTACTCTGTGTAACAACAGACAATGAACGAACGGACGGGCTCGAGCATGCATAGGGCATCGAATGTCAATGTAGGTGTTTTTGTATATCTGGAAGAGGAATTCCGGTCATTGTAGCAAAATGTCGGTAAGTCTGGCAACACTGTAATCAGGACTAGATTTATGCACCTAGAGTCCTAGGCTCGTGAACTTCAGCGCCACCACGGACTCTCTTTTCCTTTCATCATTACCAACTCGAGCTCTTTTTCCAACTTTAACATTTTTTTTTTAAATTATTTTGATCTCTCTTCTCTCTATGTATAATATCAATGATATTAATAATGTAAAAATAATTACTTCGCTTAACTCTAATAAGGTTTTTTGAAAAATACTGTTAACCATAAATCAGATTATACTAACGCAGATAGCGTTAGTCAAAGACGTGAATATTGAAACTGATAAAAAATTTTCCCTCGTCGCCATATTTGGCATCTAAATGAACAGTGATGTAAAATTGTTCACATGTTCTCCTCGCTATAAGCGCGCCCCTGTGGAAGTTGCGCCCTAGGCTCTGGCATAGTGGGCATAGTGATAAATGTGGCCCTAACTGTAACCACAATGTTGACCGATGGAAGCACCTTGCAAGTCCTACAAAGCAGATGAGACGTAGTGACGGCATTATAAGCTGGCTTTTACGTACTAAATTTATTTATGTATTTGGATTGTATAAACACTAATTCGCCTTAAGGGTGCGGTTCACCTAAGTTTTTTTACGACTTTTTTTATTTTTATATTTGTACCAGATATTTTTTTTTCTTATTTAAGGCATAAATTGTGATTAAATATTCCTCTTAGAAAATTGTTGTATCTCTCATAGTTTCTGCGTAATGAGTCGTAATCGCCAAAATTTCGACTTTACTCTTTTATGTACGCCACTAAAACTAACCGACATACCAAACCGAAAAAAATTTTTGTATTTTTAAACAATTTTTGAAATTTTGAAATTATTATTTTAAAGTTCAGAATTATTTTATTAAATACAAGAATATTACATTTTTTATTTTATGTGTGTCATTTCATAGCCTACAGCATTGTTATATACTGTGAATTTTTTTCGGTTTGGTATGTCAGTTGGTTTTAGTGGCGTATATAAAACCGTAAAGTGCAAATTTCGACGTTTACGACACATTACGCGAAAACTATGACAAATACAACCATTTTCTAAGAGGAAGATTTAGTCACAATTTATGTATAAAATAAGAAAAAAATATCTGGTACAAATATAAAAATAAAAAAAGGCGTTGAAAACTGAGGTGACCGCGCCCTTAAGGCTAGGTTTCACCCAGGCGTCTACCATGTAAACATTTCTTATTTTGTCACGCACATAACCCGAAGTAGAAGCTTCATTTTGCATGTAAATTTTTTCCCCAACTAAAACATATTGTTGACAGTAGAGGTATAACAACATTTTGTTATGAAATGCCTTTAAACATTTAATAAAATGTTTCGAAAAACAAAAAATTTCAAATTACAAAAAATTAATTAATTTTATTAGACCTCAAAAGAAAATTGTATTGTGACCATGGGAAATATCATAATTTTATATTTGTATGAAATAGTGTTAGTTTTCTATACTTTACTTGGGAGTGTATTTTCCTCTTACCAAAAAAAAAAATGGTTCAGCCAGTTGTCCCACAATGGCACTTAATGTAAACATTTACACTTTTCAGTTCTTATAAGCCGCAAAAGCCAACAAACATAAATAAATTTAAAAATTCACACTGAAACTATATGTCTCATTGCCTGACATGTTTCAAAATCCATTACAAAATTTTTGTCTTTTGAAAAAATCGATAAAACTTTCAAACAAATCCAAAATTTTAGAATATTTTTTTTAATTCAAAATTTTTTTGAAATGTATTTTAAAACATGTTAAGCAGAGGTCGGTAACATGTAGTTCCAGTATGAATTTTAAAATTTATTTATGTTTATTGTTTTTTTCCGGCTTATAAGAACTGAAAACGTGCAAATTATGACTTTGAAGTGCCATTATGAGAAAACTAGTTGAGCTAAATAAAATACTAATTGCTATTATCTTATGGTGGACACTTGGGCACTGCTCCTTTGGCAGATTTGCTGTTTTCAAGTGGATCCGCACTGAGGCATTCCTACATATATGTCTGCATCGTTGGCTTTGTTTTCCATAGTTTACGATGGTCGGAGAAGTTATGCAAGCAGTACCCAGCTTGACCGGTATTTTGTATTGAGTTTCTTGGAACATATTCAAGCAGGCTAGGTCGCAAACAACAATTGTAACACTGGCCTTTGAAGGCTGCCTCATTTGAAGACTTTTGAATACCGAATATAGTACTTCGAAGCCTTATTAAATTACCGAATACTTTGATAACTTCTGCGAAGATTCTTTGAAGACTAACAATTTTTTAAGACTTCTTTGAAGATATTCATACTAGAGGACTCCCGACTCTTTTAAAGACATAATTACAACTAAGTTTTTATTTAAATAATATTTGTTCTTTTTGTGAGTCGTGGACAAAATGTCGCCATACATATATTTTGCCTGCGAATAAATACTTTTTTTTTGCAAGGTACCATACCACTGAAACAAAGTTTATATCAGGCTATTCTGTACTAAATTTTATATTTATAGTTTACGTTTCAGTTTTTGGTTTATTTTGTTTGGATAAACGCACGTACATAAAAAACTTTTTTTCGACGTGCACGAAAGAACATCAAAATAATACATTTAGAACGTGTGTCGTTGTTTGTCGCATTCAAATAATCGTGTTACCAACTATCTAAGCACTACAAGATAGCCAATATAACTCAAGTATCCAATTTCATTGTTAAGTGATCTTGACCAAGGGTGTTTTTGAACTCTAACGAACTTGTGGTTGGCTTTGAAATGTCTTCAATACAAAAAAATTAAAATATACCCCAGAATGGTTTGAATTTATTAGTTTTTTTTTTCCACATGGTTCTGACAATATAACTACTCCAGTGCCTGTGGCAGCCAACTTCAGAAATACTGACCTTTACCTCGACATTAGGTTTCATTAATTACAAAATAAGTCTCGTAAAATCGCTCTAAGGTAAATGAATGTTTTCGAAACGCGTAAAAAAAAAACAAGTTAATAAGTATTATAATACTGATAGTAAAATTTCACTAGGTATTACAGTTTGTTTTTAAAACCATCACTGGTGTTGCAGGAATGAGCAGTTTCTTAATTTCCGGAAACGCTGTGGCCATGCAAGCATGACGACGCGAAGCAGCCGTGGGGTATGAGTTGCTGATGTATATCGATCTATCGACTAGGATAAGAGGTCGATACCACGCCAACACAGGGCCAACACGCACCTTTGTCACGATATCTCCGCCACACGACCGGGGCAGGCCACATTGAGATAGGCGAACTAGGTCACATTTATACCGTAGCTCTGATTGCTCCAGCTAAGGTTACTCTACTGGCCAACCACAGAACTATTTTGAATTTTAAGTTACATTATGTTGATGATTTAAAACGCGAAATTAGTTTCTGCTTACTTTAATATTAAACTGAATGACTTCTGTCACATATCAAAGCCTATTTAAATTTGATTTTTCAACGTTTTTTGTCCCTTAGCGATAACAGCGAAACTAGTGGCAGAGTTGTTCCCTCTGCCAAACTCTGCCATAAGAAAACATACATTCTTTCCAAACTGCAGTAGAAATAACCTGACTAGAGGGTTGCCGCTCCGCAGTGCTGCCAAGTCACTTGTTTTTTTTCTCACTAGGTTCGGTTAGTATTTTTTAGATCGATGATTTTATGGCGAAAATTTATTGGCACCATTTGGTTTCAATGCATTATGTGCACATCTATAGCTCTGTTTCATGGTCTGTGATTGGATGTTTTAACTGTCGCGAGCCTTGGGATTCTACCGGCAAATCTCAGACATGTTGTGTTGCAGGAACGTTATTGTAATTGGCTCAGACAAATGAGATACGGCTCTTGACACAGACAAGCTGCCAATAACCGTGAAGCATAATTGCAGATGTGCACGTAAGGCACTGAAACAGACTGTGGCGAAATTCTTTTCGCTAAAAAAACAGTATTCCTAAGCATACCTTGAAAACTAATAAAGAACGCGCGTTATTCTAGATATTATCGGTTGTAAATGTCACCTAACCAAAGTATCTCCCTCGCCGACAAATGGCGGCTTTACAAGTTCGCGACGTAACGAATAGAGACCTGGAAATTTCGCGTTTTATTTTACGCGCAAGGTATAATTCAAGCAACTATACCATTGAGCCTATCTTTACTCAATGACTATATGTCTTTATCAGGTTCACAGTTGGACGTTGACTTACTCGACACTTCCTGGAAGTAACCGAGCCAATAATAAAAGTGTAACTGAATACAGCCCCATTTGACTGTGTCAGCGAGCAGCTAATAAACAGCTGCTGTCTGCTTGGGTTCACTCAAATTCTTGGAAGCTAGCCTACATGTCACTGAACCCGTGAATTTTTCCTGACTCTAGTGATCACAGACTAGATAGTAATACAGAGGTGAAGTGACGTGGCGGCACATATAATACGGGTGAACTTGGCCGCTTATTGGTTGCCCGAGGTTGTTGATGCCAGCCCCGTGTATGTTTGGTTCCTGCATGTATTAGCCTGACTGCCGGCTAGCAGGACAGCCACCTTACTCTGATTGGCGGCAGGCGTCTCTGCCATGTTGCTGACCAGGGAAGCCATTTCGTGACTGAGTTTGTTGGTCTACCGGCTATTTCACTTCTGAATCCTTAACTATTCTGTGACGTAATATACTGGGAGCTGGTTTCCTAACGAGTGCAGGGAGAAATATACGTGAAGATGTGGCACAGCTGTAGAATACAGCTGTAGAAGATGTCTGGACACTCGCTTGAAAAGTTGGGCCTCTTATTGATTGTTTTAATTCCTGAAATAACCGCCAGGGCAGCCAGTACAGTCGTAATGTTGTAAGGTAGAACGTCCGTTGTCATCTTGTAGTTATTTGAATGTCCTGCTATGACTTTTACTTTTGGTGAGCAGATATTCGGCCGTTACCAAGTTATTTGAAAACTGCTCAGCGTGTATGAGTGATGTCTGCTTAGTAATAACATTTAAAGAACGTTGTAGGTGGTTCGGAATAAATTGAACCCTCAAACAATCCCAGCTGAAGTTCTATTTTCAGCCTATTTGTAAGGTTCCGCGCGTAACAACGGGAAATGTCTAGCCTCTCTGGCCACGTCACTTTATGTTTGAGCGTCTAAGATAAATTGTACAGTCAGTATGAATCTAAATAGTTTGATTATAAAGTTTATTACTTATATTAAATACTATTAGGTCGATTTAGGTTGGTTTTGTTTTAGTATGGTTGTATTTAAATAGCAAAACACACGGCGGCACTATATTACGTAATTTCGCTGCCAACCATACAAGCAGTAAGGCAACTATACTATTTTATAGTAGTCAATGTTGAATTATATGCAGTAACGGCTAGTGATATTTTTCAAATGTTAAATTTTTTAGTGCTCTCTTAATCCCGAAGAACCTATACACGTATATATACCCATTTAAGGCCATGATCTTTCATTTATTTCAAACAATTGCAAATAACTTGAATATTTTATAACCAAATGCTTTGAAAAAATTTGGGACTGTGTACAGTCATACAGTACACAATTTTGCCAAAGTGTTTTTTTTTCTTCAAATAATGTACCGTTTGCTAGAAAAAAAATTATTTTGCTTCATTTTGGCTTACTTTGACAACAAAATATGTGCTACTACAGGGGCAAAAATCTAAAATTCTACGTGGTCTATTGCAATAAAAAAAATCCAGATGCAAACGATGATATATAAGTGTTAAAACTGCCAGATTGAATTTTTTTGATAAATGTATTAATTTGAGTTTTAAAAAAATTAGAATCCACTGCTAAACTAAAGAGCGAGGCCTTAAAGTTCACTACTACTAATTAAAACATATTTTATAGCGGCCGAAAATGACAAAAATGGGAGGTTTGCGGTATTTTTTAGGTGCGAAAATATTGGTACAGTATCTTTTAAAAAGTACAGGCGTGTTAAATGCACACTGTCTTTAATAATGAGTGATAAAATTATAGTGTAGCCAGTGAATGTCTGAAAGAGGCTAGTTGTATGTGAGAAGACTGTACACTAGTTCAGTAACTTGCGCCAAGAGGCTAGGGCACAGACTAAGCAGTAATACAGACGCGAAATGACGTGCGGCTCCTTTGATACGGGTGAACTGGGCCGCTTATTGGTTGTCCGAGGTTGTTGATGCCAGCCCCGTGTATGTTTGGTTCCTGCATGTTACTACAGGTTTACTATTGGCTAGACTGCCGGCTAGCAGGGCAGCCACCTTACCCACGCTGATTGGCGGTAGGTGTTTCCGCCATGTTGCTGGCCAGGGAAGCCATTTGCTGGCGTGTGTGACTGAGTTAGCCATCCTACTAGGTATTTCACTTCTGTATTCCTACCTATTCTGTGGCTATGGTGAGGCGTGATACTCGTGCCGTGTCGCATATAGCTTCCACACTTCCAGGCCTCGAAGGCACAACATATATTCATACAGGCGGTCACCTTAAGGCTCGGTTTCTGTCGCCATATTGATTTTTATTATTTTTCGCTTTTTTTTAATTCTAAGAAGAAAATGTTAAATATGCGATTATACCTCAAATGCTGTTTACATTTCGCTACAGTACAAACCTTGCGATTTAGCTGTTAACTTATAACTACGCCGCAATGTGTGTGGCAAATATTTTTATATTCATAATTTGCCCGACAGATTGCGCCCTAACTATACATTACCAGCTATATCGCCATGCTTGTATTGTAGCTCAAGGTAAATAGATTTTGCGGTATAGTCGCCGATTTAACAATTTTCTTCTCAGAATTTAGAAAAAGCGAAAAATAATATGAAATATGACGACTGAAACTGAGCCTTAAGATTAAATTTTGTACATAGTGTATGATTGAGTTAGACCCGAGGTGTACTGTTAAAATATAATATTAATAAAATATCTCATTCGTTTGGCTTGTGGAACTGACAGAAGTTAATTTTTAAAATGTTAAATCAACCAAAATATGTATAAAATTCGAACAAAGTCAAGTATCGTAGCAACACTTCGGCTATAGCAAATAACAGACGATGTGACGCGCAAGACGTGGTAAAGTTTCGTGTCAGTATTTTCGGGGGAAAGATTTCTCATAGCTAGAGGAACAAAACATTTGCATGAGCATTGCTCCGAAAACGCACAGTTTCTTCACTACAGTTGGCACACATGATGTACGGTTGGTAGCACTGGTTGGATCGTGTCGATGGGGAACGTCGTTACAGCGGTCCTGAGAAATGTATACTCCTCCACCATGTCACTAATTTACAGGGGCGGTTCCAGAAGGAAATTGAAAAAAAGGGGGGGGGGGATACATTTTTGCTAGCACCGGTTGGCCGATTTGAAGCGGGGGGTCCGGGGGTCCTACCCCGGAAAAATGTTGTTTTTAAGATGCAAAATGGTGAACTGTGAGAAGATTTTGAACGTTAATGTTTAACACACAACAGACACAAATTGGAACATTTTCAAACAGTTTACAGTCAGTTTATCAGAATATATTGCAAAGTTCATAGCGCCTACTGCATTTTCAGTAGTTGGAATAAGAAGTATAACATTTCTGAAGCAAGGTTGGGCTCTTGGGGGGATGGGGTTTCCCCAACCCCCCCCCCTCCTTGTAACCGCTCCTGCTAATTTATATAACAGTAGTAGCAACTGTGAAAACAGCAGCCCTGCGCTATGAATCGTATGCGATATATGCGAGCTATAGTGCGGAAGCGGTGCGTTTTCGGACATATGTCAGTGCAACATGTTTTGTTCCTCTAGATGTGAGAATTATTTCCCCAGAACACTGACATACATTTGACAACACCCTGTATTGTAGCTCGCAGGTGTCGTATACGTAGAGGGGCCACTGTTGCCATAGTGGCTAGAACGCTCGCCTCTCACAAAGGCGATCCTGGTGCAACTCCCGGCGAGGTCGGTCCCCGGAGTTTCACATGTGGTCGGCGGGTTTTCTCAGGGGTATCCTGTCTCCCTCACCCTTCATTCCGGCGCTGCTCCACACCCACATCATGTCACCCCTCACCAGCGCTGAAGACGTAGATGATAAATAGTTTTTCGCGAAGAGAATTTTGCCTCACTTTGTTTCCGTGCCTTACGTGCACATCTGCAGTTCTGCTCCGTGGCCAGTGATTGGATATTTTAACTGTCACGAGCCTTGGTATTCTACTGACAAATCACAGACGTGTGGTGTTGCAGGAACGTTATTGTAATTGGCTCAGTTAAATGAGATACAGCTCTTCACACAGACACGCTCCCAATAACCATGAAGCATAATTGCAGATGTGCACGTACGGCACTGAAACAAACTGGGGCAAAATTCTTTTCGCGAAAAACAATGGTCGCTAATGGTAAGTGCTGACTAAAATATCTTAACACACTTGGTGTGCGTAGCCTGGAAAATAGCGTTCCAAAATGTTGTCGAATGTGTTGTTAAGGATGTTGTAGAGAATGTTGGGTGCAGACAGGTTGTAGAGGCCACGTATCTATAGCAGGCAGGAGGTCTTGTATTGACCTGTTTGCTTTGTGGTTGCCCGTGTACCAGGTCCATCCTATCTCTCTCTCTCTCTCTCTCTCTCTCTCTTTCTCCAGCTCTCTTTATAACTTTCTATTCTACCCGCCATTGCGGACCAGTCATACACCAACCTTTCACCCCAGGCCCCATGTACACAGCCGCTGAGTTTTCGTGAAAACAATGTCATATAGGCCATTCGGGATAAAGTGAGCACTGAAAATTAAACCTTTGAAAAATATCACCAGCCGTTACTGCATATAATTCAACATAACTGTAGTTACCTTTCTCCTTGCATTGTTAGCAGCGAAATTACGCAATATTGTTCCGTGTATTTTACCAGTAAAACAGAAATGATACCAACCGAAATCTTCACTGTATTTTATGTATTAAGAAAAATTTTTTATTCTAATATACTATATCGATTCATAGTGACTGCGCAGTTTATCTTTCACGCGCAAACATCAAGTGACGTGTCTAAAGAGGTTAGGCCGTTGCAGTCGTTAGCCGTTACACGCGGAAAGATACAAATTGATTAAAAATAGAACTCTTTAGCAGGGTTTTATTGAGCGCTCACTTTGTTAAGAATCACTAGAGGCACGATTATTTCACGTATTCGTCTGGCTGAACGCTCTGATCAAGGTCGAATGTGATATCCCCACGAATTATTTTTGTTAAACATTACTGGCTTGAAGTCGTCAAAGTTGTTTCGAAACAGCTGTCGTCTAGTCACGAAAGTGAAAGTGAACTATACGTTGTTGACGGTCAACCTTACCTAGAATCAATACGCGAAATACACGTGCCTCTACGAATCACCTATACCAGCTGGTTTCAGTATGTTACGTGCATACCTACAGTTCTCATCGAAGGCCGCCCATAAGGGTGAAGGGGGCGGGAGGAGGGGCCTGAGCCCCTTCTAACAGGTGTTCCACAATGTGATTAGTTTTTTTTATTTTTTTTAAAATAAAACGTATAACAAACTATTTGCAGTTTGATAAGTTTCGTAACCTACGCGGTTTCATGTTTCGCAATGTACCAGTGGCTACAAATGTATACACAGGATATATCCATTCCTGTTGACATAAACATATATTATGATCTTGTCCCTCCCTGCAATCTATGAGATGAGCGCTCTTGTTCTTATCTGTGGTCAGTGACGTGTTCCTAGGTGCATGGACCCAAGATTCTCGGCTTTCAAGACTATTTTTTTTTTTAATCTAGACGACGATAACGTAAAATTTCTTCGTAACCTTGTTGTAAACTGGTTTCACCGTGTAATGTATTTTTTCAAGACGCATGACGTACATATTTCAGCTAATTTATCAATTAAGTGAATATTTCGTTAATGAACTGATTAGCCACAATCATGCTGTTTTTTCTCTTGAAAAAATCAGCGTGTGTAGTTAAACCCCGTTATAACAAAGTTACAAAGAGATTTTTCGATATCGACTCTCGTTTGTTTTAAAAGATAATTATCGTCAAACATGTAGAAACTAGGGCCCAGAACCTAGACTTGAGCAAGCGGCCTACAGACGTACACTTGTGGTGACAGCTGGGCGTGGTCTTGTCTAGAAGACACACCGAGGCTGGAAACAAAGGTAGACATTGACATGAGGGGAGTATATGTGAGTGTAGAAGAGAACAAGGACAGAAAATACGGAAACAAGCTTCACAATTAGTCTTGTTTTCTCACGAGAAAATAGTTACTAAAGAGTTTTAATTAATGCAGATATGTTAAATTATTTACGTAGTAACCTAGATCAATCCGTTGTTGGAAAAAGGACGGAGGGGGAGGGGAAGGGGGAGCAAATGACAAATCTTGCCCCGGGCGGAGGAAAGCTTAGATCCTTCCCTGACTTAATCGCGATATATCATCATATGTAGTAATGTGTTAACGCAGCATAGAGGAAGTGTGAGGTGCTGTGTGTCGTATGTAACTCGCCTCACTGCTGGAAGGGTTAGGGTTACATATATCTTGAGAAACAACCGCGTGAAAAAGCCGATTTCGGCCAAGTTTGAGGACTTTAAAATAATTCTTCCAATATGCGTGGTGTCTTGAAAGTCACATTCACTAGTCTGAAGTGTGTTTTATTTTTTAGATAAGCATTGTGGACGCACGTTTGCTGGTCTTTGAGGAAAAAAACGTAGCTCCGAACACACTGCATGTCGTTCGAGCGCCACCAGGCGGCCGCCTTGATCCCGTGACATTTGCCGGGTCTTCAGTTATGCGTCGACATGATGGTTCATCGCGGGAAAACTTGAATGTTCGGTGAGTTTAAACGTACGTTCAGCTTACCAGAAGATTACTGGCTCTAGCTTGTACTTGGAGCTGTTGCCCTATTTTACTGAGCCAATAAGAATCCCGCTATTGTAATATTTTATGCCTGTCATTGGTCTGCAGACATCTACGTTGTATCAGAAGTACATCACCCAATCATATGTGTCACAAGAAACTGCAGTGTCTTCAGGGTGTGTTGGCACAAAACATTATCGCGATGTACCGTCACCTGTAGTAATATGTTAACTCAGCATAAGAGAGGAAGTGTAACGTGGAGTGTGTCGAATGTAACTCGTCTCCTTGCTGAGAGCATTAGTTGCACAGTTCCTTGAGACGTACAGTCGTCAGTGAAGCTGCATATGTATGTCTTCACATTCTTACTAATGCCAAGTTATGTCGTGTCGTGTGCGCAGTGAAGCCAACCTTGCTACCACTACACTAGGACTAGTCCTCTGAAGCTACCAGCATGCGCTTCACACCGGTAATTACGCTTAGGCATGCATTACGCTATCATTAGAGATGATGGCATATCGCGAACATTTTTGTGTCAACATAACCTTGAAAACACTGTAGTTTCTTGCAACACATATGATTGGTTGATTTACGTCTGACACAACATAGCTGTCTGCAGACCAACAACAGGCATAAAATGTTACAATATTGGGATTCTTATTGGTTCAGTCAAATAGGGCAACAGCTCTATGTACAAGCGAGAGCCAGTTATATTTTCATATGTTGAACGTACCTTGAAACATAGCAAACAGTCAAATTTTCCCGCGATAAACCATCATCTCTAACTGACATACCTAGGAGAACTACACGTATTATCTACAGTGCTAGCAGTTTAATGTGTGAACTTTTGAGCAAATTTTAGGTTTATGTATTCTTTGTACTCGCCAACAACTGTTGTTAATACGAGTGGTAAAGTCGCCTGTTTTTAGTGAAATGATTTCTTTACTAGTTTGTTGTAGTACCTTGTCATTAGAGCCATGAATTTATGGCGAAAACAATTTTGCACCAATTTGTTTTAGTGACTTATGTGCACAACTGCAGCTCTGCTTCGTGGTCAGTGATTGGATATTTTAACTGTTATTTGTCTTGGGTTTCTACTGACCAATCACAGACGTGTGATGTCCCAATTTCCTATTATTTTGGGTACAGTCAAATGAGAGACGTGTCGGAACAAAGGCACGCTGCCAATAACCGTTAAGCACAGCTGCCTATGTGGACATAAGTCTTTGAAACAAAGTGATTAAAATTTTTTTTCGATACAAAATCGTGGCTGTACTTATGCTTAGAGACCTGAAAAATTCGCGTTTTCTTTTATGCACAAGCTAGAGTTCCAGCAACTATATGTCTGTATCGCGTTCACAATTGACCGTTGACTTACTCGACACTTCCTGGAAGTAGCTGAGCCAATAATAAAACTGTACCTGAATACAGGCCCATTGCACAGTGTCAGCGAGCAGCTAATAAACAGCTGATGTCTACACGATTTCACAAATATTCTTGGAGGCTAGCCTACAGGCCATTGAAACCACGAATTTTTCAGGTCTCTACTTATGCTTCATGGTCAGCGATTGGAAATTGTTCTCTCTTAAGTGTCTTAACGTTTTACTGCAAATCACAGACTTGTGGTATTTCAGTAACCTTGTTCTCATTGGTACTGTCAAATAAGGAAACGTCTTTCCACAAAGCCGCTCCGCCAATAGCAATGTAGCGAAACTGTTCATGTGCATATAAGGCATTGAACCAAGTTGATGCAGAAATATTTTTGTCAAAATAATATCTCCCTAACGAATGCTCACGTATATTTGTGCCAAGGCATTTCCTACTTGACTGTACTAGTTATGATTACGTTACGCCAATACTAAACGCCAGTTATTTGAAAGACAGGCGCCTGAACGATCGAACCGTCAGATCGTAAGAACCTTAAGAGACTTGAAAACATCCAATCACTGACCACGAAGCAGAGATACAGGTTTGCACGTAAGACATTGAAACAACTTGTTGCAGAAATTTATTTCGCTAAAACTGCCGGTCACTACGTATAGTATCATAGCCGTCTTTAGTAGAAGGCCGCGGCCTTAGATCTGGCAACCCTGCCAGGAAGGGTTATTTTAATACTTCTTGTAGCTCTCCAGAGACAATGGCTGTACCTGATTCGTTATTCTGCCCTACATACCGTCGAATCAGGAGAAGCCACTGCCTTTGGTGAGACAAAACAAGTGTTAAAATAACCCTTCCTGGCAGGGACACCAGATCTAAGGCCGTGGCCTTCTACTAAAGATGGCTACGATAGTATACTAAAATTATAAATTGATATTAAAATTAAAAAAAAAACTTAATGCACGCATACAAATGTGTTGAAGATAGTGTCGTACCAACCAACCAATCTAGAAAAAAGTGTGTTTGTTTCGGGGGGGGGGGGGAATTCCACCCCCTTCCCGTGTCTATTTCTGACGTCACTGGTACACACTGCGCAAGATATACTAACTGTACATTGACATCTTTCTTTATTGGCTGGCTCTTAGCCAATACAGTACTGAGTTCACTGCGTCTCAATTTATTTAAGTGCCCATTCTCATCTAACAGCATTCACAGTTTATTTATTTCGTTTGAGTAACTTACGTCATATTTGTTTTTGTTTTTGTTTTCTCAAGACTCTCATGAACGCTACCGAACCAAGGGAACAATATTCATGTGAAGTTTGTTTGCAGCGTGAGTTTTCAACAATACTGCTCCCGATCAACAAGGTACTCTGACTCACAATTCAAAGAGTTATGATTTAACAGTTAGCTGGACATTTAGCAACAGGATTTCGGAAATACCTGAACTCTCAAGAAGTAGGTTTATTTTTTGTTTTATTGAAAGGAATAGTGATAAATTGTGATATGTCAGTGTTATAAAACTCGTTTGAAGTACTATATTTGTAGAATGGAGAGAGTTTGAGTTTGACTGTTTGACTGTTAAATGATCTGCAGAAAAAACTCCAATGTACTATAAATTCTCGACTATTAGCTGTTTGTGCATTGTCTGCAGTCCCATCGAGCAGCCAGTATTATCGAAGACCAGGCAGCAGGTTCGATAGAGCCGCAGAATATTTAACAATACAGAAGTTAAGTAGCTGGTAGGACAGCAAACTCAGACACACATACGCCAGCAACATGGCGGAAGCACCTACCGCCAATCAGCGTAAGGCAGCTTAAATATACGTTACAAGTTCAACTGCGATGCTTTTATTTAAGCACAACGTGTATAGAATTCATACTATAGTAACAAATCGCACATTTTTCTTATCAGAATTCCATAAGAGTTAAAAATATAATAATTCAATATGGCGACTGATGCCGAAACTTAAGATGGTCGCTTGAAGGAATATTTTTAATGTTTTAAAATTGTTGTATTTGTACGAGATATGGTTTGTTTTGTAGACATAAATCGTGACTATGATTTACTGTAACGAATATTCTTTGACTTTCCTAGTTTTTATGTAATGACTTTTCAAAGTCAAAACTTGCATTAAACAATTTTATGCTTTACAGGAAAACCAAGTGACTTATCGAACTGGATAAATTCACACTGAATAACGAAGTTGCAGGCTACAAGGTATCCTGTACCGAAACAGATAATAACATATTTTTGAATGTTTAATACTTTTTTAAATATCTTAAATTTTAATTTAAAATTTCAGAATTTGTTTTGACATAAAATTTTTTATTACTTAAGGGCGTTGGACCCGTAAAATTTCATTTTTTTAATATTTGTACCAAACACTCTTCAACTTTTGCACATAAGGTAACACGTCATTTCCCAAAATAAAAAAAAATTAGGCCCCATAGTTTTTGTATAATCACTCATCAAAGTCACAAAATGGCCATCGCGGTGTAGCCAAAAAAAAAAAAAAAAGTAATTAACCAATAAATTCAAAATTACAGTAACTGATAGTCAGTGTATCAATGCATTTCATGACATGTTTGACAAAAGTTAGTTTTGAAAATTTCAGTAGTAGCCAAAAGTCAAAATTATGCAAAAATTTACTCATTTTCATTAATTTTTTAAAAATACAAAAACGTATCGCATTGTGTTCACAAAAGTGTCTTGAAGTAGCTTACGTCATTAAGAATTGATATGAATTATCTTGTTTCTGCAAGTTAATTATTTTTCATTATTTTGGCTATACCGCAACTGCCATTGTGCGACTTTGATAGGTCATAATGCTAAAACTATGGGACCTACTTTTTTTTATTTCGGGAAATGACATGTCATATGATGTGTGAAAGTTGACCAGTGTTTGGCACAAATATAAAATTTTGAATTTTTTGCGGGTCCAACGTCCTTAATTTTTTCTTATTGTATAGGATACCTTGCAGTATACAACTCCGTTATTCAATAAGAATTTTTTTTCAATTCGGAAAGTCACTTGGTTTTACTGACCTGTAAGCTAGCCTCCAAGAATATATGTGTACTCTAGTAGACAACAGGTTATCATTGGTTGGTTACTGACATAGTGGTGCCACGCTATTGGACCGCCAGAGCTTAGTTGCTTCTTTATTATTTGCTCAGCTCCCTCCAGAAGTTGTTCAAATATGTCGAAGGCCAATTATGAAAGTGACACAATATGACAGTTGTTTGAAATATAGTGTGTTCCCAAAATAAAACACGAAATTTTCAGGTCCCTAGACATATCGTTACATAAAAAATAGGAAAGCTAAAAACGTTTCATTGCAGTAACAATTCACTGAAAAAATAGGCTACTTATAAGTCACTACAAAATATTTTGTTAAAATGGACCTTACCAAATTTTTTTTTGTGGTGACCACAAAACTTTTTTGCTGTTCCCAATAAAGTTTTGCAGTGACTACAAAAAATTTTGTAACCACTACAAAAATATTTTGTGAGGTCCATATTGACTAAACATGTTGTAGCCACCACAAAACAGTATTTTTTCTGTGTTGTCAGGATGTATATCTACGAAACGAACGTATCTCGTATAAATATAAAAAAAAATTTGAAACAACGAAAATTTTCCGTCAAGTGCCCCTTTAAGGTGTATATTCTGACTTTCACGGGGGTTTCGTACAGCCTCGCTACCCGGCACCAATTAGCGGAGCAGGCCCTTCCTGTACGACGGCACATTTCCGTAAAAATATCCGTGAAATAAGCGGGACGTGTAGGAACAACTGGAGCAAGCAATCACGTGATGATAAGTGTTATGCCAGTGTTATAGGGACTACGCCTGGACTCTGGACGTGGAGGAAATTGTCCAGCGGCATTTCCCCCTCCCCATGAACCCACCCAGCACTCTGCAGCACTTCAGGCAATATCCGTAAAAATACCTGCGAGAGTTGGCCGTCGGCCGCGTATCGATCTGCTTACCCTCGTCGCCTGGTCCCTTCTATATGTCGTCCGTGATCAAGTCAGTGCTGCTGAACGCCATACTGTCTAGGATAATAATTATAAAAATGTTATTTATTGTGCTATCAGGTGTTATCTTCTGATTAAAGCCCTATACACAATAGAAATCTTTAGCATTTGACTTTATCATTTGATTTTACGAGAGCTTTCAATACATGAATTCTTATGGGGTCGTATACAATCGCGCCGCCAAACGTAAAGTCAAGCAGCCTTGATTCTACGTTTCAGATAAACTGAAAACCTAAAGCCAAAGTCAAGATGGCTGTTTGCAAAGAACAGCTGATTATGTATGTTATATAGAAAAATCGTTATTTCTGTGCATCGTTTTATCCTCCGGTGCTGAGATTTCATGACAAATTTAACAGGTATGTTTTCAATGTATTCGAAAAAAAAAAAAAACTTGCAAACTGAATTTGTGAAGTATTTGTAGATGAAGTGTAAGTTTTGTCAACAGATGACGTTGCTTATGTTCTGCAGAATATTTTCATCAATGGAATGCATTTGAATAACTGAGCTTGGTTTTTAATATCTTCATGATATGTTTAAGTGGCAAATACGTAATGATTTATAACACAACTCTTCCGTTTCAATAAACGGATTCTAAAATCGTTTTCCAACTGTCGTTACTTCAACTTTACGTTTGTATTGTGTACTGACAAAATACTTATAAAGTGACGGAAACGTAAAGTCAAATGTTAAAGTAATCAATTGTGTATAGGCCTTAAGATATAATCTATACCCTTTGATTGTTAAGTAAGTAGCTGTGTTTACATTACAATTTGACAAGGAACTGCACGAATATTTTACGTATTCTTCTGGTAGCAGCCTAGACTTCTCAGTCCAGGGGCGTCATTTGGGGCTACAAGGGGGGGGGGGAGCAAATGCCCCCTGGATTTAAAATTTTAAGAGTATAAATATATTTTTTGTATTTTTAAATTTAAATAATGCTAACATAAGCACATAAAACTGAAGTTTTATTATTAAAGTTTCTAATTTGTGCATGCTTAATTAATATAAAAGGTGCAACAAGGCCACTGTCGCCGGAAGAGAAAATCTTGTCCCCCCCCCCTCCTAAAAAAATCTGAAATGACGCCCCTGACTCAGTCCTGGGTATTGTCGATTGTTCATTGGCTTCTAACCGTTCATGCGTGTGTACCACGTGATTTCACTGCTAGTTATTTCCTTATGTATTACTGGCTTGCAGTCGTCAAATGTGTATCAACACTACTCTGGTCCGATCACAGTGATGACAGAGAAGTATACGTTGTTGACGTTCAGCCTGACCTAGAATCAATACGCGAAGTAATCGTGTCTCTAATAATCCTATAAGAAGAAAGCAACCAAGGTTTCAAAGGTGCTCACTTTACCCCGAACGCCTCTGAACAGTTAAAATGGTGTAAAATAAACTTTTAATGATCGCCGTCGAACTACAGTACATGAAGTACAAAAAGCAACGATTTTTTTTTTGGGAAACATTGTAGTGCTTAACATTTTTGTTATGTTCCGCTACGTTTAGAGTTGATGGTTTATCGCAAAAACGTTTTGTGCCAACATGCCCTTGAAAACACTGCAGCTACTTGTAACAAGTATGGATGGGTGATATACGTCCAACTCTCTGCGGTCCAATAGCAGCCGTCAAATATTACAATAGCGGGATTCTTATTGGCTCAGTCAGATAGGGTAACAGCTCCACATACAAGCGAAAGCCAGGAATCTTTTATTAAGCTTAGCGTGCTTTGAAACATAGGAGACAGTGAAGTTTTTCCGCGATAAACCATCACTAGAGCCCGGTAGTTTCCGCGAAAAGATTTTGCAACACTTTATTTCAGTGCCTTACGTGCGCACCTGCATCTCTGCTTTGTGGTCAGTGATTGGATGCCGTAACACCCAGCGTGTGGAGGTTAAACCTGCAAATCACAGACGTGATGTGTGGCAGTTATCCGTGTACTGATTAGCACAGTCAAATGAATAATAACTCTGCACAATTACACTCTGCCAACAATCATGAAGTTGAGCTGCAGGTGTGCACGTAAGACACTGAAACAATGTGGGGCAAAAATCTTTTAGTGAAAACTACCGGGCGCTAACCGTCATGTCTAAATATTGGTAGAGTGTACCAACATGTCTCAATTTTTTGTGTACAAATCTACATTAATGTTTCGTTGCCAGTGATAGAATGTTTTCAACTCTCAATGTCTTGGGGTTCTACCTGATAATTACAGACATGTAGTGTCGCAGTAATCTTGTTCTGATTGGCTCAACCACATAAGTGACGCTTCTACACGAAGTCGCTCTGCCAATAAGTACGAAGTAGAGCTTCATATATGTACCTAAGGTAATTAAGTAAAGTGGTGCAAAATTGTTGCCAACAAAAACCAGTAGTTCGAGAAATAGGCAACAGTGTTGAGCGAGGTGAACTGTCTGAGGCATGAGGAGGAGAGAAGGGGGTGGGACACATGCTGGGACAGATGAATGGGGGCAGGATGCTGCGCGCTGGACCCGCCACTGGTTACCATGACTACGGCCCAGGTCTAGGCCCGGAAGACTCATTCAACCCTCTGTGGTCGCGCACACACAAGGCATGCACCTGCAGGCAACAAGATCATCATTGTCAGAGACCCAGATTTTTTGCAAATTCTTTCGAGGAGACGTTAGATTTTGAATACTTATGAATATGAGTGACGTCCGTAATTGGTAGGGCCACGATTTTATCGCGATAAGATTTTTGCCCGACTTTGTTTCAGTGACTCACGTGCACATCGGCAGTTCTGCTTCAAGGTTATTGGCAGCGTGTCTTTGTTCAGACACGTTTCTCATTTGACTGCACCAATCAGAATAAAATTATTGTGAGTATGTACGTCTGTAATTTGCCAAGGCAAGCTAGGATAAAATCATCCAACCACAGACGATGTAGCAGAGCTGCAGGTGTGCACATGACGCATCGAAACCAAATGTTGCAAAAATCTTTTCGCCATAAAATTGCGGCTCTAGTAATGGTGCCACTGTTTATGAAGCTCTTCCTTCAAGACTGTGTATCTAGTGTAATCCTTAGCGATCGGGTTCATTGACGTGTATGCTAGCCTCCAACATTCTCTGAGAACTCAAACATACAGCAGCTGTTCATTGGCTGCTCGCTGTCACTGTGGTATAGGCCTGCATTTATACATGTTTGTTATTGGCTCAGCGACTACGATGTTTCAAATAAGTCGAGGGCCAATTGGAAAAGTGACACGGGCTTACAGTTACAGGAATTCTTGCTTGTGCCTAAAAGAAAATACGAATTTTTTCAGATCCCAAGTAATTCTGTAAAAATACTTCCACAGACTGCCGCGCTACCTTGTCACGTGTACAACTGTCCACTCACTGTAGCAGCAGACAATATACAAGTATCTGAGGACATAGTGTATATAGGACTGTGCAGTCCAGCCTGCTGGTCGTTGAACCCACGACATTTCCAGGTCTCCGATCATCATTATCAACAACCACAACCTCCTGGGCCTACCTATGACGTCACTTCGCCTCAGACTATTGCCATGGCTGACAGACTCTGTGCACTCATTCAGTACTAAATATTTGGGTGATCTAGCCGGTAGAATGGCGAACTCAGTCACACACGCAATCAAAATGGCTTCATTGGGCAGCAACATGGCGGAAACACCTACCGCCAATCAGCGTGAGGCAGCTGCCCTGCTAGCCGGCAGCCAGACCAATAGGAAACCTGTAGTAACATGCAAGATCCAAACATACACGCCGCTGGTATCAACAACCTATAAACGGTCAAGTTCACCCGTATCAAATGAACCGCCTCGTCATTTAACTTCTGTATTACTATCTAGTCTGTGTATTTAGTCATTATCTGTCAGTTAACAACCTTCATCATTTCTATATTCCGCCTGCGTGCGAATAACGTTTAAAATGTTTTCGTGTTGATCTGGTAGTTTCCTTATAACTAGGGCTACGAGCTTTTCTCGACAAGAATTTTGTCTCATTTTGTTTCAGAGTCTTATATGCACAGCTGCAATTGTGCTTCATAGTAAGTTATTGGATGATTTAATTGTCACAATACTTGGGGTATTACTCGAAGATCACAGACATGTGTTGTAGTAAGCTTACTCTGATTGATGTAGTCAAATGAGACACGTCGCTTCACGAATACGTACTGCCAATAACTAGAGATGATGATTGACTGTTTGCTGGGCATGAACGTTTACTCAGCTTATCAAAACCTCACTGGCGTTTCTCTGTACATGGAGCTGTTACCTTATTTGACTGAGCCAATAAGAATCCCGCTATTGTAATAATTGATGCCTGTTATTGGTCTGGAGACAGCTACGGGATGTCAGACGTATATCACCCAATTACACATGTTGCGAGAAACTACAGCGTTGTCAAGTGTATGATGGCACCGCATAGGTGTAATTCGGGGGTGGCAAGGGGTGGCTATTGCCACCCCAAAATTTTGTTGTTAGAGAACATACAATTTTGTTTCTTAGCTTAGGAATGCAGTTTTACTTGTGCATTTTCCTTTACACTGTTTTTTAATTTAGCTAATGATGTAAAATAGTCAATACAAGAATGTATACATAAATTTGATGGAAGCTGTTCGATTTCCACCCCCCTTTTTTTTCTAATCTTTTATACTTGGTATTCCTAGCTATCCCAACCAAAATGTTCAAATTACGCTCATATTGGCACGAAAAATCACGATATTCCATAATTTCTTACCATGGAAGGAAAACACGAAGCACTATAAACGAGATCCATGCGGCTTGGAGATGGCCATGACTAGGGACAGTGAACTGTAGGCTAGATTCCATAATCCTATGTGTGCTTCAGACTTCCCGATTTATTTATTGGTTGCTGACGGATTTTCCCCACTTTACTGAGATGGCGAATGATAATCCTTGGTTCCTGGCGGCTTGTTATCACCTCACAGCTCTGCAGGACGTGTCTTGATAAAACTGTGAGTCTCATCTGTACATGTTACTTCAATGCTGATGGTTCTGAGGCTCGACTTACGAACATATTGGTGAATGTCCTCAGTACATATCCAGGACAGACACTCCTCGCCACGGCAAGCAAGAACCCAGCCACGGGACAACCTTCCAGAGTCTACTCCAGGACTCCCCCCCCCCCTCCTCAAACTTCCGCAAGGGATCAGCTCCTGGAATTAATTACCTGGCTCCCGGTTCTTATCCTCCCACCTCGGCCAACTGCTTTAATTAGACCATCGGTGGATTCCGAGTTTTAAAGTTCCCAGCTGCCGCAGGAAATTAAGTTATCACAGCTGTGCTTTCGCTAACTGCCTTGCTTCTTGCTACGCCGCATATACTTTCTTCCTCTTTCTTTTTCTTATTTTTATATAAATATGTTCTATTGACATTGCTACGTACATATACAAGATATGGTACATATTTAGAGAAGCTCTGTACATCAAAGAAATTAAAACAAACATTCCAGCAGAAGTGCGTGCTCTTCTATTTGTAGTGACGTTAATACAAACTAAAACAAATGAAACGCGTTTAATTAATAACAAGGAACGTACAGTAATAACATACAAAACCCCTTGTCGGGAAGTATTCAGCGTGACCACAGTAGAGAAGAGGTAGGACTAGAGACACGGGCATAACAATGGTAGAACAATAAATGGTGGGTAGAGTCAGTGGTTTGTGGTGACAAAGAATTGTGCAACAACTTGTTTCAATGCCTCACGTGCACACCTGCAACTCTGGTTCGTGGTTATTGGCAGAATATAATAGGGCAGAGGCTTGGCTCATTTGACTGTACCAACCAGAACAATGTTACCACGACACCACACGTGCTGGTAGGACCCCGAGACGGCGAGAGTTAAAAACTTCCAATCACTGACCATGAAGCAGAGAAACATATGTGCACATGAAGCACTGGAATAAATTGTTGCAGGATTATTTCCACCAAAAATCACTGGCTCTAATGATGGGCCGTACGTCGGAACAGAATATGCACATACAGTGACAGTCAGCTGGGATGACATGACACATGACAATTCTTTAGAGGGCGGTAAGAAGGGCGTAAGTCGAATTATTATCCATTGAGACTTGTGTTTTTCTTACAGGTATTAGCAGGCGTTCAATAAGGCACAATTCTCATTTTATTAACACGTTTCTTTAGCCTTCGCACCACCTTCACTAAACAGGAAGAATTACGTTAGTGCCATTATATTTTTATATGACTTATGCCCTTCTTACAGTCCTCTAAACAATTGTTGTTAGACCCATGATTAGAGATGATGGACTGGTTTATCACGGGAAAATTTGACTGTTTGCTGGGTTTCAACACACGTTAAGCTTACCAGAACATTACTGGCTTTAACGTGTACTTGAAACAGTTACCCTATTCGACTGAGCCAATAAGAATCCCGCCATTGTAATATTTTATGCCTATTATTGGGCTACAGACAGCTACATTGTGTCAGACGTGTATCACCCAATCGTACATGTCAAAGAAACTTCAATGTTTTCAAGGGTATGCTGGCACAAATAATTTTCGCGATATACGAACATTAGAGATGAATATATCGCGAAAATTATTTGCGCAAACATACCCTTGAAAACTGTAGTTTTTTGCTACATATATGATTCGGTGATATACTTCTGATACAATGTAGCTGTCTGTAGACCAATATAAGGCATAAAATATAACAATAGTGCTATTCTTATTGACTCAGTCAAATAGGGCAACAGCTCCACGTACAAGCGAAAGCCACTAATCTTCTGGTAAGCTGAACGTACATTGGAACCCAGCAAACAGTCAAGTTTTCCCGTGATAAACCATAATCTGTAACCATCATCTCCACCCTTGAATTATCACCGCATACTGTAGAAATAGAGTTGAACTGGGTGTGTGATGTTATACGGCTATTCATTGGCAGATAAAGTAAGCCTTACTGGGTTATCAATGGCCTATATGACTAACAATTGCAGGTAGTGTATTCATACAATCTGTCAGTGACAGCTTACACAGCTTTCACAACAGAGTAGCTGAGAACACAGGCCTTCTAGTGACAACTATGCCTTCGTCATTATAACGTTGTAACAACTGCGTTCAGATTTAGTCACCAGTTATTATGTACGCATTGCCTTACGACTCTGGAACGTCAAGTATCTAGTTTATTTATAATTTTAAAATTTTATTCGACAACTACGTCATAATAAGTGACCAGAAGAATGGAAAGGGCGACGTGTTTTACCAGAGATATAACACAGTATATTTTATAAACATGTGTTTTAAACAATAAAAAATAAACCATTTTTTTTTTTTTCAAAGTTGCTTGTGATGCCTCGCTATAAGGGCGATCAAGATAAAAATCATAAATTTATATTTTTATGAAATCATGTTAGTTTTGTAGTCGATACTTGTGAGTACATTTTACTCTTACGTAACAATTTTAGCTCTCATAGTTTTCTCATAACGGGGTGTCAAAGTCTACATTTACTTGTTACACTGCCATGCAAATAGTGAAAACCAACTGACTTATTTGAATGTAGTCATTGCTGGTAACTAATATTTCATGGGTAAAGTAACAAAATATTTAGAAATCAACATCGTAATATTTCGAGTTTTTAAAAATATCGAAAATTATAAGGAAAAAAGTAGCAAATTCTACAATTTTTTAAAATACAAAAATAGTTACTGGAATTTTTTTTTTACATAGCACCTGGCGTATTATTTCACTGTGAATTATTTCACGTACGTAAGTCAGTTAGTTTTCACTATTTGCATGGCAGCAGAACATGGAAATGTTGCCTTTGACCCATCTTCACTAGAAAAGTATGCGAGCTAATTTTATTTTCGAAAGATAAAAAGTACCAACAAGTATTTTCTGTAAAACTAATATTATTTCATAAAAAAATTAAGTTTTGATTTTATCGCTTTTGAAACCCTTAAGGTTGTTCAAGTGGGAAAAAGTCATAATTTTAGAATTATCTGAAATAGTGCTAGTTTTGTAGACGATACTTGCGAGTGCAGTTGACTATTACGAAACAATTTTATCTGTCGTAGTTTTCTCATAACGGTGCGTCAAAGTCTAAATGTGCATGTCCTGCTCTCATGCAAATAGTGAAAACCAATTGACTTACGTACGTGAAAAAATTCACAGTGAAAAAACTTACTATGGGCTACATACTAAAACATTTGAAAAAAATCCCGCGAACTAATTTTGTATTTTTAAAAATTTGCTGAGTTTGCAACTTTTTTTCTGTATTTTTCAATTTTTTTTTAATTCAAAATATTACATTGTGAGGTTTTTTTTTTTTTTTTTTTTTTTTTTTTTTTTTTTTTTTTTTTTTTTTTTTTTTTTTTTTAATGTTTTATTGAATAGCTCATGGGTAGAGCCAGTGATTTTTTGGTTAAAAGAATTCTGCAACAATTTGTTTCAATGCCTTATGTGAACACATGTTTCTCTGCTTCATGGTCTGTGATTGGAAGTTTTTAACTCTCGACGTCTCGGAGTCCTACCAGCACGTGTAGTGTCGAGGTAACATTGTTCTGGTTGGTGCAGTCAAATGAGCCACGCCTCTGCCCAATTATATTCCGCCAATAACCACGAACCAGAGTTGCAGGTGTGCACGTGAGGCATTGAAACAAGTTGTTGCACAATTCTTTTCACCAAAAATCACTGGCTCTACTCATGGGATGTAAATTCACAGTGAATCATTTTGTTTAAGTAGGTCAGTTGGTTTACACTATTTGCGTGGCAGCGTAACAAGCAAATTTTGACTTTGACGCCCCGTTATGAGACAACTATGAGAGCTAAAATTGTTTCGTAAGAGTAAAATGTACTCACGAGTATCGTCTACAAAACTAACAATATTTCATTAAAATGCTTCTGTATCACTAGCTGCTGTGTGACGTAGAGCGCTCGTCTTGCGCACCGCGGCATGAGAGTGTTCCTTTGTTCGATAGTTGTACTAAACACTCACTCCGTCCTTCCCAACCCTGGAGTGCCTGGCCGCCAGACCAAACAAACTTGCCTCCTTGACTGATGTCTCGCAAGCCTTCTCCAAGCGCGCACACAACACTACACCGTACAGAAGCCAAGCACTCTTGCGCGGTCCTTCATCGTACACGCGTGCATTTCCTCCCTCTCTGGCAACCAGTAATACATCATCACCACAGCGGCGAGGCATAATAATTACTAGAACCGTGATTGGTAAGTAATTGGATGTTTTAATTCTCAACTGTGTGGGGGTTCTACTGAAAAAAAAAAAACAGACGTAGGCATATTGTGTCACACTGACCTTATTCTGATTGGTGTAGTCAAATGAGAGACGTTTATAAATATTTTATCATATTGTCCATAACACACAATTTCAGTGTAAATTGGTTTTTGTTACTATCACGTTCCCGTAACTTGCGAATTCTGATTTTGGCCTGTTGCTGTGGGAAAACTGTGAGAGCTAAAACATTTTGAAGAGTGGAAAATGTAGTCTTAAGTAACGTCTACAAAACGAATACTATGTCGTGTAAATATACAATTATCCGTTTTTGCCACATGAACACCCTTAATAGTGGGGCGGACGCGTGGGGCGTGCTGTAGCGAAGTACGGGAAGTATTTTTTGTATAACTATTAGAACTGTTGCCAACGTGTTTATGTACGAAAATAAGATACACTTGGAACTGCGTACTTGTGATTTAAAAATTTCACCCTTTTCTTTAAAACATGATACCCAAGCTCTTCAAAAGTGGTAAAAATGTTTTTTTCACGTTGCTGTAGCTGAAAAATTATCGATCGTAATCGTGAAACTAAGCCATAGAAACCTGCACGGGACATTAACACCAACTTTACACAAATAAAACAACATGGTCACTGCTTGAAGTCCCATTGTAAAACTGTTTCTACGAAAACACTGCGCGTTAGTTTAGTTCTTCGTGCTTAGAGGCGATGAGGTGTTTGACGGACGTGTTATGTTCGACTTATCGCCGTTTCCATTTCCGTGCCTCAAACGTGAAGACAAAGCTACCGTACACTGACTCTTAGTGAAGAATGCAGTGGCAATGGCGTGAGAGGGTTGGTACGACCAGCCACCGCCGAGTGACCTACGTCACGCCAACAACCCACGCTTCAAGGTCACACGACCCCCGGGTACCAGCCCCCGGGTACAAGTGTCTCCTGACCTACTGGGGGCCGCAGTGGCCGAGGGGTCAGACCTCTCGCCTCCCACCAGGGCCGCCGCCGATTCCTCGTATGCCCCCGGGGGCCGTGCTGTCGCGAGACCGAAAGCCGAAGCTTCCATAACTCGCTGGGTGTTTGTCAAATCATAGCACCCCGATAGTCTAGTTTTAAATCATTGGAACGAACGACGGGGCGCGTGTGACTGTTTTAACTAGGCTCCGGACCCGTATTTAAGGCTGGAGGGGGGTTGTTGCCATAATTAATATATTACGTGTTTGTGTAATCGGCGGGGGAGTAAAGCTGGAGTGATGTAGTGTCGTGTTATGTACTAGTGAGGTGGATGTTGTCAAGTGGCTAGATAAACTCGTAGTGTAGTAGTGCGTGAAATACTTGCAGTCACTGTGTAATGCATGGAGATGTTTGTGACGTAGAGGGAGAAAAACCCTTATGAAAGAATAAGTTGCGATGTTTAGTCGCCTGGACCTGAAACAGAGAGCTATCAAGTCGGTGCGTTAATACTGTATACCAGTCCTGTCCTTAGCTTATCCTAGTTTACATAAGTAACAGTTAATTTATTATATTTATTTTGATTTTTTTTTCGACTTTTATGTAATTTTTAATTTTAAAAAATTTTAAATTATTTTTTATTTTAATTTTTTGCCACTTATGTAGCTTGAAGAGCAATGTATTGAATCTCCCCCCCCCCCCCCCCTTTTAAGGAATTCTAATTATTCTAATCTTAACTATACACTAAACAATGTTGTGTAGTGTTTTTGTAGAGTATACATGGGATTTATTCATTTATTTTTTTCAACTTATTCCTTGTAATTTTGTAGCTACCAGCTAACATATTTACAGTGCCCCTCTCCGCCCTGCCATGGACTGGTGTGCATGCCCTTGGCCTGGTTCGCGAGCGAGGCTGGGGCCGACCTCTTACTCACGTCCCTACACAGCCAGCCCCTGACAGGGCTCCTAATCTAGGTGCATGTCTTGTTTGTGTTGTATGTAGACGGTGAAGTGCACTGCATGGCTAGTTTTGTTTGAGGAATCCCGGTCATAGGAGCGGACGGTTCTCTAGTTACAGTTTCTGTTTCATAAATGTCCTGTGCTCTGCGGGGTCGTACTTGTCGAGGTTGTTGATACGTGGGTTTGCACGATAAGTTAAGTTCTTGTAGAAGGTGTTGTTTCTTTCTTTAATGACGTCTGCAATATATCGTACTTTTAACAGCTGATGTATTGTAGCATTTGAGACACATGTGTGTTTTAGCGGCATGTCCCCACACCTCACATCCATATAGCAGTGCTGGAAGGATTATTTGTTTGTACAAAAGCAACTTTTTGTTCCGGTGGAAGTTAGGTGATTTTAGGAGCGGGTATAGCAGTGTTAAATGTTATTGAATTGTGGACATACGCCATTGTTCATGTTTAGCTGATCAAACCTGTGTTGAATGACGAAGTACGAAAACGAACAAGAAAAAAACAAATATAAAACTAACACAAAATATATAAAAAAAAAGCAACCCCAGAGGCTTTTTTAAATATATTTTTTATAATTTTATATTTTTGTGTGCTTTTTGTATTTGTTTTTTCCTTGTTCGTTTTCGTACTTAGTCATTCAACGCAGGTTTGATCAGCTAAACATGAGCAATGGCGTATATCCACAATCCAACAACATTTAACTGTAAACTACAATTGCAACAAACATGTAATATCTCATAGCTGTAGTAGCTTTCCTTTAGCGGCTCCTCGTCGCCATGTCAGATTTTTGTCTAGAGTTATTACAAGGTATTTTGTCGTTTTCTCAAAAGGTGTTATCTGATTTAAGATCCTAAGTTCCGTTTGCGATCCTTTGCGTTTTTTTTTTTTTGTAATGATAAGGGTTGTGAATTTACCCGGGTTAGTTTTAATTCTGGATTTTTATTAGCCTTTCTTCTAGCGTATTTAGTTGGTGTTGCATTGCTGTTGAAGCATCTTGTAAGTTTGTATGTTGTTTGATAATGGCCGTATCATCCGCATACATCTGTACTACAGCTTCTGTTTGTGGGATATCGGCAGTGTAGATGCTACACAAGAAAGGCGATAATGCTGAGCCATGTGGTACCCCTGCTGCTGCTGTACGGATTGTTGATTTTTCCTCGTCTAGCGATACGTAACACTTTCTGTCGTTCAGGTAGTGTGCGGGTAAATGAGTGTATTTAACTGGAAATTCAGGGTTTATTAGTTTTTTAAAATTAGTCCCGGTAGTCAGACTTAATCAAATGCTTTTTCTGCGTCTAAGAATGTTATTACAGTATATTGTTTATTTCTGTCGTTAAAGCCGTCTGTTGAATCATCAATTATTTTTATTAGAAGGTGTATAGTACTGTGTTGTGACCTGAAGCCGTGCTGGTTGTGTGGTATTAAATTGTTAGTGTCTGCGTGCAATTGTAATCTTTGTAGCAATAGTTTCTCGTTAAACTGTGTTTCTTGGCGGTATGTAATCGAAGGTGTCAAGTTTATTGTACCTTTCACGCCAACCTGTAAGTTTACCATAATATGTAAACCGTGTCGTAAGGTGGTTGCTGAAATCTGCAACTTACCCTTACCTGAAGAGATCCAAGAAGATCGAAACACGAGTACGTCATTCTTATTCTTGGACGGCCTTACGGTTTAGGATAAGAATTGGGGTTTCCAATTGCTATATTCCCACCGCAGCGGGTGGTGTATCGTGCAGAGCACACACGTCCTAAAGACTCACTCTTGAACATGACAGATACCAGCTATTGGTCTCCGACCGATTCTCACAACTTGACACCTTCAATAGTTTTTCGAATATTTAACTCATGCTTGGTAAAGGGCTGGTTGGTCGTCTATTTTCTGGTTTGGCCGCGTTTTGGCCTGGTTTGGGTATGGTTATTATTTTTGCTAATTTCCATTGTGCCGGGGATCGTTTAAGTTTTAACATTGCGTTGTAGATCGTTTGTAAATATTCAATTGTATTGAGCGGTACTTTTTTTAAGGACCTCGTATTTTATATTGTCTGGCCCGCCTGATTTGTTATTTCGTCGAGATTTTATTACTTTCGTAATTTCCGCGAGGATTATTGGTTCGACTTTAGACCTTTCTTGCCGTTTTAAGAAGTTGTTTACGTTATTTGTTACTCGAGCAGTGAACTTTATGTTGAGAAGATTTGTGTTCGCCGAGAATAGTGTTTTCAGCATGTCCCTGATTGCATTTGCCTTTTCGCTGTCCGTGTAAACTGTTCCTTGTGGTGTTTCAATGGCTGGTGTGGTTAATTTGTTGGTTTTGCCTCGAAGTGTTTTCGTTAATCTCCACATTCCTCTGGGATTATGTGCTGCTTCTAAAGTAGCATTGCTCCACTTTGTAATTTTTAAATTGTCCAGTTTTTGTTTTACCTGCCTTTTAAGCCGGTTGTATTCGGTTTTTTGCTCGCGGATCCCGGGTTCCTTGAAATCTGTTTCGAGCCTGTCTCTTTTGTACTATTAGATAATCAATTTCCGGATAATTCTGTCTTACGTATTGGCGTTTTGGAAGAAATGTGGGTTCAATTCCCGGCGAAGTCGGTCCCCGGATTTTCGCATGTGGGAATCGTGCCGGACGATGCCGCTGGTTGGCGGGTTTTCTCGGGGATCTCCCGTTCCCCCCGCCCTTTAATTCCGGCGCTGCTCCATACTGACATCGTATCACCTCCCACCAACGCTAAATACCTCGATGTTAAGCACATACCAAAATCTCTTCGCTCATTCTCACTCCTGACCTGCTACGTACTTAGGCTGTATCTGAAAATTTTTCATGTATATACATAAACTTGCTTGTGACGTCACAAAGTATATATTAGCAATGTCTGAATTCTCATAGTGCTTTCATAGTAAAATTTCCGAACGGAGTGAACTTAGATTGTAGTCAACATAGAGCATACATCAACAAGTTATATAGTTAACATAGAGGGCGGAAACACTTCCAAAGTGAAGCCCAATTGAACGGCTGTTTTGACCCCAGAAAACATGGCGAACAGCAGTGTGGCCAACATTATGTTGAAAATTCCGTCATATGTTCGCATAAAATCTGTAACTTTATAGATTCACTATATTCCCGCTAAACACAGGAAAAAATGCCAGTAATTATTGTAATATATTATACTGTAATAATGTTTAAATTAGCATTATCCATCTCGTCTCTCGACCGGATATAAGAGTCCGCCATTTTATCTAGGGTCAAAATACCACGTTCAATTGGGCTTCACCTCAGATTGCTGTTTCCGCCCCTATGTGTTCAGTATATAGCACGTTGGCATACATAATGTGAACACGGACGGAAATGTGGTTATAGTAACATTTTCCGTTCAGTCGAAGGTTAATTCTACTACACGTTGTAAAGTTCAATGTTAAAAGTTTGTTACAGGGACAATTTCTGCCACTTGAGCGCTGGTATCGGCAGTGCACCAAACTAACCAATCACGGAGCTTTCCTGAATTTTAATTTTCATTAAGTTGACAGTTTAAAAACGGGAAATTGGTTTATTTACACTTTAAAATTAAATTTAATTATTTCTGTGATTTCCAAGCTTATATACCTTTAATTTTACAATGGTTTCATGGTTTCCCTATCTTTGAGTATATACTTTTTTAAAATTTTTACTCGGAAGCAAAGCACACAACAGCCCAGTGCCATGTAAATAAACTACCCCTAATAGATTATCTACTCGCCAAAAAATCGCTCGACACCTTACCTTTCCACGCCCCTTAAGGTCACGCACTTTAGTTTTGCAATGGTTTCGAAAATATATTTTTTAACGCAAATTAATTCATAAATCCATTCTAGCAGTTTTAACACTTATAAATCATCGTTTGTATCTGAGTTTTTCTGTTGCAATACACCAAATGATTTTTTAGATTTTTGTCCCTGAAATATCATATATTTTGCTGTCAAAATAAGCCAAAATGAGGCAAAATAATTTTTGCTGGCGAACGGTACATTATTAAAAAAATACTCTGGAAAAATTGTGTATTGCATGACTGTACACAGTCTCAATTTTTTTTCAAAGCAATTGGTTAAAAAATAAAAGCGTTATATGTAATTGTTCGAAATAAATGAAAGATCATGGCCTTAAGGCGTCCGCCTACCCCATGCTTCAAATGCGTTGCAGCATGTTCGTAAACTGTTTTTTTTCTACGAAAATATTCTATGTGTGCCCGTTGTGCCAACGTACGAAAAGAAAACAAACTTCAGACAAGGTAGGAACCTTATTGTTAAGACGCCATGCTCATTAAAAACACTGTTTCTAAGCCCTCCAACATGGCTAAAAACGGCCTTTTCAAACTTCCATATTTCAAAATGTACTAACCGGATGTATGTGTAACTCAGGTTGCGACCTGCTCTGAACTTAGTTGCAGAATTTCCACCGATAAAATTGTATGGTCATATATTAGTGTCCCATAGTAAAAACCGTTCGGCGCGGCGGGAAGCTTGCACGCTAGTTCAGCGCTTGGCTCGTTGAGGCGACGCGGCATTTGATGCGCGCTTCAAGGTCGACCTTACTGCTCCGTCGCTTTTGAGCCCCTCAGGCGCGGGTAGGCGGCTATGGTGTGAGTGTGTAGCGGGGCGGTATAAGCAGACAGGCGATGGCAATGTAAGGCTGGAGAGTCTCGGCTGAAGCACTCTCAGGACTACAAAGGGACTCGAGCTGACAATGGGGACCCGCGTGTTGCCGCTAACGAAGCTAGTGCTAGTTGTTTGTGGCCGGGACTGACCTGGGGGGCGGAGAGCCCTAGAGAGACTAGTGTCCCTGGGAGGGAGGCAACCCCCCTGCAGGTCCAGCACAGCTTCTACATGCGCGCTTCCTTCCAGAAGCCCTTCTAGCCACGTTAAGTGTGTTCACGGCCCTGGAAAGAGCATAACTACGCTCGGCTTAGTAAACTTTCGGGAAATCGCTTTCGAACTAAGACCACTCGCCGCTTTGATAAGAGTAAGATATTTCTGCAAAAAAGAAAAACACAACAAATTATGCCGACATGTTTTTGACTTTTTTTTTGGCATGCAAATACTTACTTGTTCGTAATGGACGACTTGAGGTACACGCCCTCTGACGTCACACCGTACTGTGGGAAACAAAGCTTGTTTACAAACATGCTGATTTGTTAGTTGGTAATGGCAGAAACCAAAAATGTAGTGCACTCATAGACTTGCACGCAAGTGTAAAAAAATATTAGTTTAATTTCGTGGTCAAAATACACAAATGCGTAAGATCAATGTATACCTGAAAAGCGGCAAATTCCTAGCAAATAAACAATTTTCTTTACATTCATCTCATCCTGGACATGTGAAGCCAAACGCCTGTTTGAAGGTTATGTTCGGTTGCGATATCCATGGAGGTATGAGTTGTATCCCACACCTGACTGAAGCTCCACCTCATTTCAAGTCGTCCATTGTCAGGGTAGTGTAACTCAGTTTAAAAGTTCCAGTACAGGATGTCCTGAAGCAACCTTCAAATACGCACATCTCCCGAATTCTGGGCTAAATTAGAGACGAAAATTTTTGTGGCGAAATGTTGTACGGTGCCGTTTTATATGCACAATGAGGCAACTTATTCTGTATGAACATAAAAGTTTTTTTGGACATACGCCATTGTGGGCGAATGCTGCCTCACAGTAGAAAAACCCACAGTAAAACAAAAAACAAAGGAAGAAAAGCCCGCCTGTTTTTGTCTGTGTTCAGATCCATTCGTGTCTCTCATTGTTTTTGTTGTCGTTCATCCATTTGGTGTCTTTTTCGCACACCCCATTTTTGTTGGATTTTTATTATTTTTTCGTCTGTCTTTTGTTGGTTTTTTTTCTGTCGTCCTTTTACAGTCGACTATATTCCACTTAGGAATTAATTTTGTGTTGTGTATATCTATTTTTGTCCTTGTGTCTTCTTCTGGGATATGACTAAATTCCTTTCAGGAAATCTGTATTTTTTATGTCTGATCAGTACAACTGATTGGCTTTTCTTCCTTTGCTGTTTTGTTTTAATTTGGGTTTTTCTGCAATACGACAACATTGGCCCGCTATGGCTTATGTCCACTAAATATTTTATGATCATAATACGAACCCATTGTAAGAATCGTTCAAAGATCAAACTTAGACTGTAGATAGTCACATCTTGCGCCCCATAGATTTATTCTTACTACTACTGTTCTGACCATATTACAGGCACAAGTTAAATTCCTGAGCAGTTCAAACATGATTCTATGTTTACGTGACATAAAATACATAAAATAATTCCTGGACATGGAGCTCAAAACAGGACATTATCTACAGTGCAGTGTAGCTAATTGTGCATTTAGAATGTCGTCCTACATTTCACTATAGGCGGTTCAGGATAAAGTGAGCACTTAAGAAAGCCCATGCAAAATTTATTTTTTTTTCAGGCAATTAATATCCTTCGCTGGTAACGACTAAAGAAGGGAACTGTATATTCCCTCTAGACACGTTACTTGATCTTTGCGCGTGTGAGATTAATTGTGCAGTCTGTAATAATGTCAATAATTTAATAAAGAAAACTTTATTAGTTACATAAAATACAAATATGTCGGTTTCAGTTGATTGTATTTTAGTATAGTTGTATTTGAGTAGGAAAATACATGGAACTATATTCAGAAAATCTCTTACCAACCATACAAGAAGAAAGGGGACTGTTGTTAATGTTGAATAATATGCAGTAATGGTTAGTGATATTTTTCAAATGTTAAAACTTTAGCGTTCACTTTACTGACTTTTTTCTCTCCAATTTCGTCGAGGTGTGCTTTTTATGAAGTTGTTTCCGGACACGCTGTATAAGTGCGGGCAGTGGTGGCACTTATGTATGTTCTACAACTGACTGAGTCGCACTAACATATTGAACATGTAGTCTTGACCTATCTTTGCTCACATCAAGGCTATTGTGTAGGCGTTAAGAGTGAATGTTAGTCACCATCTTGAATATCTGTACTTTGTGCCATAACTTTTCATCTGGCTGAATTCGTGGAACTTTATCTTTGCTGCAGAATTAAATTTAGCGCTAGGAAATTTTAGACACAATAAATATTTGTTTACCGTTATTAATGTCAGAGATAGAATTGCAGTTAAGAAAGTAATTAGAATATTCTAATTGTAGTTCAATCTATAACAACCGTAACGGCAAACAAATATGATGTCTAAAATTCCCTTAATAAGTATTCTATTCCGTAGTTAGGTTAAACTTTCAATAATTTACCCAGAAGAAAAGTGACGACACAAAACACAAAAATTCAAGATCGTGACTATGATTCTTAAGTCCCCTAACCTTGTTTTGAAGCCTAAGCCTCAGCCTTTCAAGATAACAGACAAGGGGGTTAAATTTGGGAATCAGTGTTAAAACAAATTGGTATTGAATGTAATAAAAAAAATTCCTTTTATAGAGCATGTTATGCAATTTTTTCACATTGGTGCAAAAATCTCAAAAATTGTTTTTTTTTTTCACATTGGTGCAAAAAACTCAAATCTTTTTTGTCAGATTTCTTTGAAAAAATTTAAGACTACGAGCAGTCATACGATACAAAAGTATATGTAGGTGTTTCGAAAAATAATGTACTGCTCGTTCGTAAAAAAAATATTTTGTTTGGTTTTGGTTAATTTTTATAAAAAAATATTTTCTTGATTTTGGCTAATTTTTATAACAGAAGTGGTCATACTTTGGGTGCAAAATTCTGAACGACTACGAGGTTTACTGGTGCCTAAAAATAAGGTACAAATAAGGATGAATTTGTGACAAAACAATGTAGCCTTAATAAGTTGCTTAACAAATGTTTTCAGAATATCTGTAAAGTTACCCGGTCTTAAACAAAACGTATCCAACAATAAATTTGTCATTGAAAACTCTTGCTATTAAGAACTTTTAATCTCTTGCCTCACACACTCATTTTTTGTTTCCCTTATTGCAGAATTATAAAATTTTGGTCTGACAAGTAAACGCATTTCTTATTTAATAACGTACACAACATAGTATATGTGTAACGAATATATTTTTCTCTGCGCTACAAACAGCAAGCAATTGTATATTAAGACTAGCTGGTTCTCGCAACTTCGTTTGCGGGATTTTCAATTAAAATGCGATAGTCTTTCTGAAACAAAAAAGTTTTGAAAAAACGCTAAATGGGGCAAAATTATGTTAAGACTGGGTTTAGTTTCTTGGACATACTCCATTGCTACATAGATGACTTTTATTTCCGATTCCATTTATGGAACTTTATGTTGTGGATGTATCCTGTTGACTAAAGCATACTTTGCTTATTTATGTTTTTCTATTATCTTTAGTTTCCTCTGAAATTCATCTATATCGCATTGGAGTATACCCAAGTCATGCACTCCCATTGCACAGTTCTTTCAAAGATCATAATATGTTAAGTGTCATTAATGACCGTTTCAGATACATTTTGAAAAGAAAAATTGTTCCACAGATTTTATTGGGTGTCCTATTCTGTCGCTGTATCCCTCTTTGCCTCCCTCTCCCCCGAACTATA
>PNEQ01013224.1:49767-69506 GCA_003012365.1 Medauroidea extradentata
CCCCCCCCTGCTTAAAATAATAATTAAAATAACTCATAAAATGTTATTTGTTCACTACATTTTTTGGGTACCCTGTCCTGTCCCTCGTTTTGACTCCCCCCCCCCCCCTTCAAATTTTTTTCTGCAAAAATTTCTCGTGGTCAGATGACTGGTATAAAACCGCTTAGAAGATGAAAAAGCAATATTTTTTTTTATAAAATAAGCTATCAGTTCGCCTGCGGTGTTGCCCGCGTGTATTACTCGTAACAGCGAGTATTTACTTCAATTGAAGGACCTCTTTGTACGTCAGATTAGTAGCTCGGCCGTCAAGTGTTATGATAGCCAAGCTGCAGGTTGAGCTTACTCTGCAGTAGGTTAAGTAGCTATAGCTGCCATGTGAATAACTGTCCTTCGTCTACCTCTGCCAATCTTAACAACTGTACCGGGCCTTATTTATAGTCATATCAAAACAGACCTTGAATGTGAAAGAATATCTGGTTGGTGTAAGTAATATACGTGATATATGATTACTCGTTTACATCTAGAGCGTTAATTGATGACAATCCCTCAATACGTACCCTCGAAAGTTAGTTAAAGATAAATAAAATATTCAGTCACTGGACACATAGAGATTGTACAACCATATTCAACGGTATAGTTGCAGAATGTTCTCTAATTCTGTACTTGCTTTTTTTATTGTCTTCTTTGAGAGGTTTACAAAGACAAAATTTGCCTCCCCCCCCCCCTGCGAACCCGCAATCAACCGGGTGTTTGAGAGGTATTTTCTCATAACGAAAACCTAGCTAATTATTTTTCGTATTTACATAAGCATCAATGTGAAATAAAAAACATCTCAATATCTCAATTGGTTCGGTAGATATCATGGGGTGAATTGAAAACAAATTTTGCGCTTTTTCACTTTTTTTGTGCTCGAACTTTGCAAAATCATACCATCACGTGTTAAAAATGTTCGTTCCTGCACAGCTCTAAGAGTTCGGATTTAGAAAAGTTCTAAAATCTACTTACGGGTATTTACATCATATTCGTCATCATGAAACAAAACCAACTCTATATTTCGACGGATTCGATAGTCCTCATGGATTTATCTAAAACACATTCCATGTCTTATCACCGCGTTAAGGTTCGAATTTCGAAAAAAATATATGTATACATATATAAACGGTTAAGGCCTTTCATTTAAGTGGAAATCGTGACGATTGCCCGTTGATTAATAACATATAGACACTTAATTGATCCTGTTTCATAACTTTTCACCTCCTTAGGGGATGCATTAAGAGATATCCCTTCTCAGTGCTCACCTATAACCTAAAGGGATCCCACACAAACAATTCACCTGTCTAGGTCTAGCAGTTTGATATGTCTGTGAGTAATTCAGTAAGACATTCAGTCAGTCAGTGTTCTCTTTAGTACATAGATATATATGCTAGCAGTTGGGAGTTGTGTGAACTGATGCCAACGCATAGTCGTGTACAGTACTGGACATTATTGTTAGTATACGAAACACATCGTACGTGAACGAGTTTACTCGGGATGATAAGTAAAGGGGTATGTTAAAATTATGTTAATTCTTCAAAATTATAATTTAACCATTTATACATTCCCAAAAATGTACTTCCTTTGACCGGCACCCTTTTTTTAATAAATTTGACACAGAATTACTTTAAAAAAAAGTTTATCTTTAAATTGTATCAGTTGATAAGTTGTTTATATTAACAAATTCGCAATCTTCACTCCATGGCGGTAACATTGGTAGGCAGAGCCCTGGACGTTAGTCTCCTGAGTAGCACTCAGATCTTGTCCCTAACTCCGCACTCCACCAGACACAGTTGATAGGATAGGTTACATGAATAAGACAACTGTTAAGAACGTTGGACCCGTAAAAATTCAAAATTTTATATTTGTGCCAAACACTGTTCAACTTTCACACATCAGATAACATGTCATTTCCCCAAATAAAAAAAAAATAGGTCCCATCGTTTTAGCATAATCACCTATCAAAGTCACAAAATGGCAGTTGCGGTTTAGCCAAAATAATAAAAAAAAATATTAACTTGCAGAAACAAGATAATTAATATTGATACTTAATAATGTGAGCTACTTCAAGACACTTTTGTATATACAAAGCGATACATTTATGTTTTTTTTTAATTGATGAAAATGAGTAAATTTTTGCGTAACTTTGACTTTTGGCTACTGTTGAAATTTTCAAAACTAACTTTTGTCAAATATGTCATAAAATGCATTCATACACTAACTTTCAGTTCCTGAACTTTTGGATCCATTAGTTAATTACATTTTTTGATTTTGGCTACGCCGCAATGGCCATTTTGTGACTTTGTTGAGTGATTTTGCGAAAACTATGGGGCCTATTTTTCTTATTTGGCAAAATAACGTGTTATAATTATGATGTGCAAAAGTTGAACAGTGTTTGCCACAAACACATAAAATATATACATTTTATGGGTCCAACGCCCTTAAGTGAACTTGAAAATTTCCTCGCGTGCGAGCTTGAGTGATGTAATAGGTCTCTTTATTGGAAGGTAATGGTTTTGTAAGTGGCCACTCTGCTAACAAGATTCGAGATACTAGAGCTGCTAACTCACCTCGACAATATGTCTCCCTGATACGTCAGTCACTGCAGCTTTCAGACGAATGAAGGCCAAGCTGTTGCTGTGGCAGGCAGTGTTGCCAACTTGTTCACAGGCACAACCCTACATTCTACCTCAAAATTATACTACAATAATGTTTATAGGAAATAAATATACAACAGTAGCATTTTTCAATACATTTATGTGTGTGTACAAAAATGTCATTAGAAAGTAACAAATAAAGAAAGTTTAAATGTAGGACAATACGAAAGTAAGCGTACGACATACAATATTTTAGAATTATAAAACGAATTATACATTTATAAATAAAAAACCGTCCAAATTCACAAACTTTTGTAAATAATGTATGGTGTACACAAAAATGCTTCAGAATAAAACTTCCAAACAGCGTTATCAATTAGGCTATTCGAATTTCACTTGTTTTGGTAAGTTTGTGTGTGTGTATAGTGCACTTAAAAATTACTGAAACTTAAATATAGTACTTTTTCCGCAGTATAACGTCAGTATTTATACTTCATACTACAACAGGCCAATAATTTACCACAAATAGTAACTACGATTGGCGACACTGGTGGCAGGGCACGCAGCGGATCCCTTGTTGTGGGCGCATGGTGTGCGCCTGGGTGTTATGCACGGTGGCGGATATGCGGGCCAGGCGGGTTGCCGCCCCTACAAGGCGGAGAGCTGGAGACCGGCTGGCTGTAGGTCCCGGGGTGACGTCATGCTCGCTGATCGATCCAGCCTGCCAGGCAAGCTAGGGCTAGTCCGGGGCTCTGCGCTTGCCTCCCTGTCCCCCGCTGGACCCCCACCCCTCCCCCTTCCGTTCTCATACCTCTGAGGTGTTTCATTCGCTAGTTTTGTCATTTAGTCTTTAGCTAATCTGCATGGGGCAATTTGAACATTACAGTGCTGTAAAATGACCAGATTATAACCAGAGTTGAAATCATACCTCTGAGGCGTTTCGATCTCTAGTTTTGTAATTTAGCCTTCAGCAAATCTGCGTGGGGCTATTTGAACACTTCCGAGCTGGAAAATTACGGGACTATGATCAGAGCTGGAAAAAAAAAAAAAAAAAACATATATCGATGTCCCACTTCAAAAGGGAAACAACTCGAAATTCTCAGTTGTGAGTGAAATGTATATAAAGAGAATTTCGTTTTGCCGAAAAATTGTTAATTAACGTATACGGTTGGGGTAAATTTAAAGCAAAAGTATAGAGGTAACTATTTAAGGTGTTAAATGTCTATATTATCCCTTGCTGAAATTATCACACATTAAAATAGAAGAAATACAATATTTAACCCTTTACTGACAATAAATAAGAAAAAGTGCCATGTTAATAAAACAAGTTAATTTACGTGTTGTTTATCTTTTCAACTGGGTAGAGTGTACTTCTGCCTATGTGTTGGAGAGTCAAACTCAAAAATTCAATATTTTAAGTTGTTTCCCTTTTGAATTGGGACATCGATACACACACCACGTGTTTCCCGTCTTTTGACAGGGCCACAGTGTGGATGGAAGAAGGCCAGGGTGAAGGGTGGGCCAGCTGCTCGACAAGCGAGACATGCCTATAACAAGACTTCTGCCTATCAATAGAACAATTGACTTTTGGTGCCAACAATTTTGCACCAGCTTGCTACATTGCCACACGTCCACATATTCAGCTCTGCTTCAAGGTTATTGACGGTGTGTACTTGCGCAGAGGTACCACTTACTAGACTGTGCTAATCGGATAAACCACGCATGTGATTAGTCGGTACAACCGCAAGATGCTGCAGTTGTGAATCCAAGACATTGAAACAATATGTTGCAAACACATTTTCTCTAAAACGTGCAGGCCCGACACTAGTAATAAATTATTTTTACTGCTTATATTACGTAATTTAAGTCATATTCCAAGACAACATTAGCTATACTGACGGTGGAATGTACGTACATGTATATCCCAAGTTCACTTTGTGTCAGATATGTTAATTATACCTATAAAATAAGTTCCCTTAGAACACTCAAAATTATCATGTTGCACGAAACAGAGCACGCAGGGAATATTTTTATTTATTAATTCTTTGTGAACGGTTTCTCTCATTCAATTCTCTTAGGTTCTGCTGTCTTTTGCTCTGTACTAGTTGTTCTGCGTGCTCGCCAGGTTAATACATCCGGAATTACATTCTTGAGTTTGTTACCAGAGTCCAGATATAATTACATGTCATGTGTCCACCTGGCAGTATTTTATACTGTGAGTATCTGTACATAATTCTGTATGCGGGTCATATTTACTAACAGTGGAAAACATTTTTTATCGCCAGCGTATCGAAAAAAAGGTAGCATCCTGCAATTTGTATATCGAGCAGTTGTTGTGCGGCATGGTTCAACTGTTTACTGACGAATCGTAAACATTTTGTAGTGGCGCATAAGAGTTATTATTGGCCATGTCAAATGAGGACACACTAATAACTAAGGCCCGGTAGTTTTCGCGAAAAGATTTTTGCCCCACTTTGTTTCAGTGTCTTACGAGCACACCTGCAGCTGAACTTCATGATTATTGGCAGAGTGTTTTTGTGCAGAGTCATTATTCATTTGACTGTGCCAATCATTACACGGATAACTGCCACACATCACGTCTGTGATTTGCGGGTTTAACCTCGACACGCTGGGTGTTACGGCATCCAATCACTGACCACAAAGCAAAGATGCAGGTGCGCACGTAAGACACTGAAACAAAGTGCTGCAAAAGTCTTTTCGCGAAAACTACCGGGCCCTGTAATAACAAGTGGCACCTGATTTCCGCAAAGAACATTTTACACATGACTTGTTTCAAAGTGTTATGTGCACATCTGTATCTCTGCTTAATGGTTCGTGATTGTATAATTTAAGTTCTCAGTGTCTTGGAGTTGTACCTACAAGTTACAGACATGTGGTGTTGCAGTCACTTTGTTCGTATTAGCTCAGACAATTCAGAGACTTCACAGCAAAAAATACTTGCTGTCAATAATTACGAAGCCGAACTGCCGTTATGTGTATAAGGTATTAAAACTAGCTGGAGCAAAACAATTTATGCAAATGAGATGCCCCTCCTAACAACTAATGAAGAATGTCAGGCATGAATACGGAACATTCAAGGGTAGCAAACAGTTAATGTTTACCCAGATAAGTCAGTTTGCTTAGTCGTACTCAAAATGTTTTGAAATTAAGTGTGACTAGATACAGAAAGTTTTTCATCGATTGTTGATATATCTAGCGGATTTCAGTGTGCTTAATTTGCTAAAAGATGGTTGCACAAAAAACAATTTTGCTTTTAGACACGCCTACTTAACACACTTTTGTATGTGTACTGAAATTGGAGTAAATTATTCCCTTGTAAGTAACATCAGTCGAACAGTATGACCCAGATTTTAGGAGGGAGGGAATTTTGTTATTTGTTTTTTTTTTTTTTTTCGGATTAGTTGAGAAAGATGCTCATTTTGTTTTCTTTCCCACCTGGCAGGCAGCTCGCCAGGAATAATGTTGCGATCTGATCTTTGCCAAGAGACAGGCACAACTGAGGCGGACACTGGAGCTGCTATGGAGAGTAGTCCTCTCGCTGTGCCCCGCCCCTTGAGTCCCCCCTGTACAACTTCCCCTCCCGCGCCGGACGACACTTGTCCCCTCCCTCCCAGCTGCCAGCCGCGCTGGAGGTGGGAGGGCCGGGGGCGTGTCGTGGAGCTCCCCATAGCGCCTGCAGTGTCTTCCCCGTCTCGTCTTCAGAGTTATCACCGTCAGCTCCATTGTCTGACGATGCCAACCGCTCCCTTAGGGATGCCAGCAAGTAGGACATATACATGAGTCACGCGATTTACGATCCAACTTTCCCGCCTCTTGTTGAGAATTCCCCTCCTGTCGCAACACTCCACTGCACACAAAGACTGCATGTCTTACAGCTTCCTTGTGCGCCTGACTGGTTTCATACAGTCTTGTGCAAGGATGCTGTAGTTTCTTTACCTCCAGTTCCCGGAGTGACGATACCATATTATTTCACTGCATTCCAACGAGCTGGCTTTTTGACTGACAGACGAAACAACATTAAAAACTGACATCCTTTATGACATTTATGGAATCAACCTTATTATAACTATATCGATCAAACTGGCGAGAAACTTTCATGCTAAAAATACAAGGGAGGTAATAAACTACACGTGTTCAACTATAACTGTGCGTATGTGGACAAATTTAAAAGAAGAAAATACGTTCGTTTGTTTGTGCTGTGCAAATACTAGAGAACTACAAAACAACATTTTTGGAAGCAAGTTTCAAAATTTTTTTTTGTGTTCACTGTGCAGCCAACTGTAGGACCCACAACTTCAGGTTATGTAAAAGCCCGCAACTTTAATTTTCAAAACACCAGATTGTACGCCACATGACCTTGGCTCAACCACAGACTAAATAGTAATACAGACGTGAAATGACATGGCGGCTCGTTTGATATTGGCGAACTTGGTCGCTTATTGGCTGCCCTAGGTTGTAGACTCCAGCCCCGTGTCTGTTTGGCTCCTGCATGTTAGTACAGGTTTCCTATTGGCCTGGCTGCCGACTAGCAGAGCAGCTGCCTCACGCTGATTGGCAGTAGGTGTTTCCGCCATGTTGCTGGCCAGGGAAGCCATTTTGCTGGCGTGTGTGACTGAGTTCGCCTTCCTGCCGACTATTTCACTTCTGTATTCCTAAATATTCTGTGGCTCAACCTTAATGGGCGTCCTCTTCCCAACTGTCTAGTCTGGCGCTGGCCACAGAAATGAATGCTACTCCCCGTAAAGGCACTTGAAAAGAGACCAGCCAGTGACAACTCGTCTCCGAGATAGTACTGAACCCTTCTGTTTCGATTAATTACTGACAGTTTTTAGAATACATTCAAATTTAACTATGTTTACATTTACAGTATAAAACATGTATTATGACGATTGGATTTTTTTTTCATTGTTCACCAAACATTTTACATCTATGCTGTTTTTGCAAATATTATTTTTTATACTCTAAAAAGAAGCTGATGTAAAATCATCACATAAATTTGTTGAGAATTGTGTTACTATGAAGCATAATGAATATTTATAAAATGTAATGTAGGCTGACAACCGAATTTAATAAAAGTTAATTCAATAGTTTTAATCATAATTAGTAAAAAACAAATAATTGTTTCTTAAAAAAACGCTTCATAATAAAAACATCTATGTAATGGCGTGACTATGTCACCTGACATTTGGATTTCAAAAGTAGTTCACAAAACAGTGTAAATATGAACAATGGGGGTTCTCAGTTACTTTCAAAGTGTGGCCAGCAAATTTATTTTTTATTTATAATAAATATTGTATAATGTATATTTGGAGATAATGGTTTGTCGTGAGAAAACTGGACTGGTTACTGGATTTTAACACACGTCCAGCTTCATAGAAGGTTAGTGGCTTTAGCTAGGGATCTGAAAAACTCGTGTTTTCTTTTACACTCACGTTAGAATTTCAGCAACTATACGTGCGTGTCACTTTCCCAATTGGCCCTTGACTTAGTTGACATCCACTAGAAGTATATGAGCCAATAATGAAAGTAAACCTTAACGTGTCCTATATCTCTGTATCAGAGAGCTACTGATGGTCAGTTGTATGCGCGAGTGCACATATATTCTTGGAGGTTAGCCTACTGGACAGTGAACATTTTCCCGTCTCTAGCTTTAGCTTGTACTCGGAGCTGTTACCCTATTTGACTGAGACTATAAGAATCCCAGAAGCATATCACCTAATCATACCTGTTGCAAGAAACTACAGCGTTTACAAGGATATGTTGGCACAAAACATTTTCACGATATACCATCACTAGAGATGATGGTTTTTTCGCGGGAAAATTTGACTGTTTACTGGGTTTCAACACATGTTCAGCTTACCAGAAGATTACTGGCTTCGGCTTGTACGTATAGATGTTACCCTATTTGACTGAGCATGCAAGAATCCCGCTGTTATAATATGTGATGCCTGTTATTGGTCTGCAGACAGCTACGTTGTGCCAGACTAACAACACCCATTCATACGTGGTGCATTTAACTACAGTGCTTTCAAGGGTATGTTAGTATAAAACACATTCGTGATGTACCATTATCTCTAACCATCACTTCTCCGTATCTTATGTCTGTAGTAGCAGTAGAGTTGGTGAAAAATCGCGACAGTATTTCCTGCCAGCGTGTTCTCCATATTAGTGCAGTGTCTCGCACCTTGTTATGACTGGAGGATGTTTTGTTTGACACAGTCTAGCTGTTTACACACGACGTTCCGTTGTAACGTGTTGGAATCAGCGTTAGCCAAGTCAAATACAGACTGCCAAGCAACGAGAGAAAAGAGTCGTTATTAATATGTTACATTGAAACTTAGCAGACAGTCAATTCCTCCCGCTATAAATCACAAGAGACTTAGAGATTTCGGTTATTATTTGGTGACAGCTCTACTTCACTGGCCTATACTCGGTCGAACAATCTCAGTGATCTTAGTGTCTCTAGACCTTCGGGGAGCACGTCATGGGCTCTAAAGTCGTTTGCCCTAAAATATATGTCTCCGTGTATCGCACCCAAACCAGCGTTTGCCCTAAAGGCGTTTTACCTAAAGTCATTTACCTTAAAGGTGTTTGCCCTAAAAGTATTTTCGGTTCCGTCATTTGCCTTGAATGTATTTTCTGATACGTTGTTCATTCAAAAATTGTTTGTCCTAGAGGTGTTCGCCATAAATGTTTGTCTTCTCTAGAAAATCACTTGAATACACGTCTACATGCGTTTACTTTATGGTCGTTTGCCCTATAAGTGTTTTCTTTAAAGTCGTTTGTCCTAACGACGTTTGCCCTACACTTTAAGGCAAACACTATTTAGGAAAACGATGTGTACCCGACCTTCGTATCTTTGTGCGTCTGTATTACAGGATACCAGGCACCTTACAATTGACCTTATATCTAAAGACCTGAAAATTTCGCGCTTTGAATAGAGTGCAAGCTAGGATTCAAACAATTGTAAATTCGTGTCGCTTTCGTTACTAGCTGTTGCCTTATTTGACGCTTTTTGGAGGACGTTGAACCAATAGCAAAGAAGCAGCTTAATGCAGGTCTAACCACGTGGTATCTCCGTGTCAGCGAGCAATCAATGAGCAGTTGTTGTCTACTAGAGTACACATATATTCTTGGAGGCTAGCCTACATGCCAGTGAACCCGCGACATTTTCCAGTCTCTACTTATATCATCAGTAGAGACTATATATCGCGAGAAAAATTTCGTGCCAATATACTCTTGACAACACTATAGATTTTTGTGTCATGCATTATTGGTAGAGACATGCAAAATTCACGTTATTTTCTGACAGCTGACTATATGCTCGTTCGACGTCTCCCGCTGGCCAATATTGTCGCGACTTGCCGCGGAGAATGCTTACACGGTAGACAGGCCAATCTCTGTAAAGACGCAACACACGTGACAACACATAAAATTTTGTGCCCAATTAAATCACAGCTTATGCTCTGTTATGTATAAGAAAGTGAAGTTTAGGCTGCTACCCAGTAAAACTTATCGCGGGAAAACTTGACTGTTTGCTAGGTTTTAATGTTCGTTCATCTTATCAAGATATTACTGAATTTCGCTTGTACGTAGAGCTGTTCCCCTATTTGACTAAACCAATAAGAATCCCGCTAGTAAGTAGGCAGATATGTTGTGTCAGACGTATATCATCCAATAATGCAGCTAATGTTGCAAGAATCTATATGTTGGTACAAACATTTATGCTATATACCATCATATCTCTCTCACTATATATATATAATATAGGCCTATATATATATATATATATATATATATATATATATATATATATATATATATATATACACACACACATACACACACATACATACTAGCTGCCCCGACAAACGTTGTTTTGTCACATAAATAACTTATTGTAAGTGTGTAAGGATATGGTATATAAGTAGAAGAGGTCTAATAATAAAGAAATTAATAAATAATAATAATAGAGCAGCGACACCTGGTGGGGATAGACTGGTACTAGCTCGTGGGGATAACTGATCAACTATCACTTACACAGTTATCGACCGGGTTATAAAATTATTAAATTAAAAATATTTACTAAACAATAGCACTTAGGAGTGTAAAAAATAGATAAAAACCTATTCGCAGATCTACCGAATGTATATACAAAATGTCGTTGAAATCGGTTAAGTCGTTTCGGAGGAGAATGGAAACAAAACACTGTGACACGAGAATTTTATATATAAATAAATAAATATATATATATAATGCATGTATGTATGTATGTATGTATGTATGTATGTATGTATGTATGTTTGTATAACAGAGAACACTGACTGACTGAATGATGATTGTCTGACTGACATATCAAACTACAGCCCAAACCCCTGGACTTAAAATTGTGAAAATTGTTGTGTGAGTTTTCTTCAGGTTGTAAGCAAAGCATAAAGGAGGGATCTTCCGAAATTTGTCCCCTAAGTTATTGAAAAGGGGAGAAATACGTTTTACAAGATTCATATACGTAGCTCGAACCCGACCTCCTATCGTCGTGACTTTTACTTCAATGGGTCAACCATAAAAAATTTTTACTAGTTAATATAACGGTTTATCGAAATTCAACTTTTAAGGAGGTGAAAAGGCCTTATGTGTGTTTTCGATTAATTATGGATATATATCGAATCCTTCGGGATACATAGATGCTTTTCACTAAAAAAGTAGTTTTTCGATTTTTTGAAAATTGACTCCCAAAGAGTTAAAAGGGGGAAGCTCTAATGACCTCTCGTCTTAATTTTCACTTCAATTATGAACGTATACAAATATATAATATGGGACTTCAAGACGTTTCGAAAGTATTTAATCAAGGTAGTGAAAAGACGTGAAATGTGCTTACGATTATTCTTCCATAACTGTCGAAATATCGAAGGACTGTTTGCTTCAGAATGATGTTTACGTAAAGAACGACACAGCGTGTTAGGTTCGGCCTAAATACGGACTTCTTTACAACTTCTTCAAAGCACTTTTTACATGGAGAATCTGTGCACTTTTGAACTCTCTGACTTCCTTTTCTTCCTTGGTCGACTTCAGCACTGGCTGCTCTTGGAAGAGGGAAAATTCACTCTGCTGAAACTGGAAGCACATTTATATTTCTTCAGCGTTCGTAAATGTTAATACCTGTTATACTTTATGTCGATGTTTTGATCACAGGGTGCCTAGGGAAGGTTGTACACCCCTCGTATTAAAAAGCTATGACATCGCTAGTTTTTCTTACTTGAAAGTCGCCCTATCTTATCGATAGCTGTGATGCTGTCGTTACGTGCTGTTACATAACGGGAATCTGCGACAGGATGCGTCGGCCACACAGCATCACAGGAAAGAGAATATGTTGACACAAACAAGACTGAGGAATACGAAATAAACATATACCATAATTCCATAATTACGCGACTACCTATACACGAAATCAGTGAAAAATGTAACTCTGTTTAAAAAGATCTTGCAATTGTAGAAATTATTTAGAGGAATAAACGTGGACACAGACAATTGCAAAACTATGTCCTGCCATAATACCAAGCGAGACATTGAAACACTCTATACGCAGCAGCCACTTAGAACGTATGGGGCAGTGCAATTGTCTTGTATAACCTGTGACTCAACTGTAGTTACAGATAGTGTCTTGTGTTCTATCTGCCACCCATCAAAGCGTTCCGGGTTTGATTCCCGACGGGGTTGGTCATGGACTTTTACTTATAGAAATTATTCCAGGATGATGTCACAATAAGCTACAGCCAATATTTACAGTACATACTTTGTGATTGACTGATACATGGAATATACTTCATGTATTATTTATAATTATTAGGGACAGGAAAATTTCGCGAATTCAATGACGTGTAGGCTAGAATCCATTGTACTATGCTTATTCAAGCCCCGTATATTCTTTCACTGTCTGTTGTTCCACTGAGAAGAAGCTAGTGGACAAATAGTCGGAGCTTGAGTGTACGTATGATATTTGATTATAACATGCAGGTCATTGAAGTCGCGAAATGTACCTGTTTCTAGTGATTGGTTAGTACTTTCATTAGTGAAAACCCAATCATATTGTTCACCGGTGATTAGGGAAAAGGTTCAACGTCACGTAGGACAGAGTCTACAACTCTATAAATGTTCCTGTTTTCTCATTTTTTACGGACTGCTGACCCACTTTTCACGTTTGTTCAAGGGACAAAAGATTACATCGTCCAATTATACATTTTTTTCTTAAATGCGTGTGTATTTGCAAAAAAACTCTTAGCTTCGAATACCAACAACAGTACAAGTACAGCAAACACTAAAACACTTCGAAATTGCAAAATATTAGCTTAGGTGTTGGTTCGTAACAGAGGTTGAGCATGCTTGAAACACTAACTTATTTTTTACTTTCAGGTAATATATTGATTCCGGCCAATTTTTACTGTAAACAATTCACCTTGAAGAACAATCAAGATCTATAGAATGTAGTACTGTTCTCAAAAGTTAATGCCTGCGGCTGCAATAAGTATTATTTGTTAATGACTGTTCTAGACAAGATGGCCTTCAAAAGTGCTCACTTTATCGGGAAGCAGTTACGTCTGACTGAGGTTACTTCTACTATAGGTTCGAAAGATCAGTGTTAAAAGTTTGGCACAGGGAACATTTCTGCCGCTTGAGCGCTGATATTGGTAAGGGGTGCAAACAAAAGCCAGTTGCGGAGCTTTTCTGCATTTTAAGTTACGTAAAGTTGATAATTTGAATGGCAAAATTGGTTTGCTTTTCGCTTTAAAATTAAATTAAATAACTTCTATCTTTACTATATCTGGTTAACATAAATGTAACTACGATTACGTATTTTATTAGGCACATTAGTGATTGAAGCGCAATTAGCGGCAGAATTTTTCCCTGTGCCAAAGTCTCCCATGGTAAAACACATTTTCTTGCCAACTTATAGTAGAACTAACCTTAGCCTGACCAAACTAATTAATGAAGTTGGTTTACCCCTGATGTGACATGTCCTTGACACAGGCAGGTGGCCGGGGTGGAAATGCCTTGAGGGTAGGGGTTTGAGGAGGTAGGTGATCAGTCTCTTCAGACAGTCGCTGCGAGCTGATATATATCGAGAGATGTACCACAGATAGCCTGCCGCCTGACCCAGCTAGACTGAGCTGGGGCGGGGAAGAGGCGGGCCCCACGCAACTCCACTGACGTCACATGGCTTGTGGAGGGGCAGGGGGCGTGTCTGTGGGTCAAGGCCACCTATTCCCCCCTCCTCACTCCTCCCCTGGCCAATCATAGCCCGTGAGGCTCTCCTGCCGGTTGGAGGGGTGGGAGTCGAGGTAGCGACCACTTCTTACAAAGAAATGAAAACTCGCAATATCCCCCAACGAAACAGCACGAACTTCGGATGAAATGAGCTCGCGACAGATGGAATGTTCCGAGCGGGTTATTTCGTCCTGCACATAGGATCAACGTTGCTTCTTGTTACGTAGTTGTGTACCACGATGTTATCAAAGGCCTGGATATGTCACTGTACACATTATTATCAAAGACTGTGGTTTCCTGCATGAACATTTCACTGTTAGCTAAGTTCCAAAATAGTGTTGTCATTTCAAATTCTCCATTTTAATTATTCGTGTATGCCATTTGACTGGGCCAATGAGAAGCCTTGTATGCTAATACTAAATTTTAGTGAATCATCATCATAGTTATAGACCAGAATATTTCGCGAATTCTTTTTACAAGATAATTAAAAATTTAAGAACATTTTGATTTTGTTCATGATTGGCTCAATGCATTATGTGTATATCTCCAGTTCTGCTCCATTGTCAGTGATTTGATGTTTTTTAACTCCCCCCGTCTTGCAGTTCTACCTGAAAGTCATAGAATGGTGGTGTAGCAGTAACCTTGTTCTGATTGGCGCAGTCAAATGAGATATGTCTGTACACAAAGACACACAGCCAATAACCATGCCTAGTAAAACTACTTTCGTTGCCACAACAAAGTTTTGTTTAAATATGGTACACTGCAAAGTAACTTTGCCACAAAGGTAGTCAGCTTACGATAAAGAAATCTTACCTTACAACTAAACAAATATGTAAATATTATGTTTTATGTTACATTTTGTCAAAAATTATTTTCTGTGATAAAAATGTAAGTTTCTTTCTAACAGTGATACTATTTTTTTAACATAACGTTTCTGATAAAACTGTCACAACTATCTTCATCACAAGGATTTAAAATAAATTGTCTTAATAATAGCACAGTTTTTATTACCATTTGTGTAATGCATACAAAAAAATTGGTTTGTGGCAAAGTACTGTTGCAAAGACTGATATTTAAACGAACGTTTTGTTGTGGCAAATAAAGGTTTGTTACTGTGTGAGATGTGCAAACAAGACGTTGAAACAAGTTGGTGCAAGACTTTTCGCGAAAATTTCTGACCACTAAAATTTGATCAGAGTTTAAAAAACTGTCCCTGCAGAAACGTGAATCAATAACAAGTTCGTAGGGTAATAGGACTAAACCCTTTGCCTTCTGGTCAAGTTTTAAAAATGGGTCAAGCAGTCAACGTACAAAGCTATAAGTTTGAAATATACACAGTACAGTAGAGTCTACCCTGTCAATGAATCCTGAGATTTGTCCTACCCCTGGGGGCCGATTAAAAATCGCCACCTGCTATTTGCACCGACGCAGCGTAACGCAAGTGCAGAGCATGTTAAATGCTTCTTCTATGACATTACGTGAGTATATAATTCCAATGCAGCGTAAGCAGATGCAACGCAGGTGCAAATTTTGCGTTGCACCTATAAAAGGCGATATTTAATCGGCCCCCTGGCTATGACAGTTTCCCAATTAAAAATCGCTTCTTAATGGGCCCGCCTCGTTGCCATAAAATCACACTGCAACGTGTTTTAAGAAAAGGTTTTACACGGAAACTAATACACGTGTGTTCACGCCGTTTCTCTACGAAAAGAATACACACTTCAGACGACTGCCCTTAAGTACTTTCAAGACAACACACGTATTAGAAATCCCCTTTTAGGGCACTTCAAAATGGGTTAAAACGGGGTTTTCAGTCTGCTATAGCGGAAAATATACTAGCCGAATACGTGTGAAACCACTTAAGGGCAGTGCATTGGACTTTAGTAAAGTGATTTCGTAAATAAAACAATAGGGCACCACTTAAAGTCCCATAGGAAATTTGTTTTTTTTTTTCGCCAAGACTGCACGCCTTAAGCGCATAGGCGACGCACCGTTGTATGGCCCATACGACGTCACCCTTAACACTATACCTCACTCACACAAACACATGTGCCACGAGGCGGGCCCCTTAAGATAGCAATGCAAAATTGTCACTGGTTTTACATCTAGTTGTGCTGAAGTGGAATTAAATGCTCACACACAGAAGTGAGCGATGCCACTTGATGGGAACAAAGGGTTGTAAATATGCGCCTATCCAATACTTCACCACAACCACAAGTATACTTATTTTGTTCGCTTATACGTAGCTAAAAGACGCAGGGGTCTTCTCGGTTCCAGCTGTGACTAGAATTGCACATGAAGACTAATTTTAAGAGATGATGATTTCTTGCGGGAAAATTTGACTATTTACTACTCTTCAGTGTATTCGTTTCTGAAGTTTATCTATCGTTGCTGGTGAGTTCCTATTTGACTGGGCCAATGAGTCAGTGAGAGATCCTGGTCAACGGTTAACATCGCGGTCTTTAGAGGGGGACATGAGGTGAGTGAGGAGCGGCACCGGAATGAAATGGCGGGGGAACGGAAGATCCCCGAAAAATTCCACCGACCGATGGCATCGTCCAGCACGATTCCCACATGCGAAAATCCGGGAACCGACCCCGCCGAGAATCGAACCCGGATCGCCTTGGTGTGATGCGAATGGTCTGACCGTTCGACCACCGCGTTCCTTACTGGGCTAATGCTAGTTCTGGTGTAATACCACTGAACGTATGTGATTTGTCTGTGAACAGATACACCGTGGGACAGAACACTTGTCCGATCATACATGAAGCAAGAAGCTATGCAGGTTTGAAGAATTCCCCGACAGAAAATATTCTCGAAATTTCCAACATACCTACCTATTTTACTTCTTCTGCACCTGCGCTGTGTTGGTGCAGATAGCAGGCAGTGATGTTTAATCGGGGCCCTGCTCCTTCCTCGCTCTGGAGGGCAGGTTAGCTTCTGTACTGGCACTTACTCTGTGATCGTTAACAGGCGATGGTGTGTGTGTTCAGGAAGCTCACGTGTTATCGTACCACGGCTAATGGGCTCTGGTCTGCAGGCGGTGCTAATGGGCTCTTGTCGATACAGGGAGACCTAGCCCCCCCCTCAATATCACCCACAAACCCCTGTCCCCACGATCTTCGTGCAATCGCTGGTAATCGGCTTGCAGCCTCACCCTTGTGCCGGTAAAACGACAACACTCATTCCCCTAGAGCCTATTGCAACACTCCCTTCCCGGACCCTCTTCCTCAAGCAAGCCATCCTACCGTAGTCATCAATAGCTGGAGCCAGAACATTTAGCGAATTCATTTTACAAGTAGGTACATATTATCCAAACGAATGTGTGTCCAACGTTCCACACTGAGTAATCTATATCACTGTTAGACCCGTAACTCTGTTAACCGTTTTATGCCACAACGACTTTGGCGCCATTGTGAAGAACGACTTTCATGAACTAAAAAATTACTGTTATCTTCTGTCATCAGACTAGTTTCCAAATTGCTGAACTCTTGCTACACGTCTTCTGTTGGTACTGACAGGAAGATTCCGCGAAAAAAAAAAAATTGCTCCTTTTGTTCCAGTGCCTTGTATGCACACCTGCAGTTATGCTACGTGGCACAGCCATCTTTAGCAGAAGACCGCAACCTTAGACCTGGCAACCCTGGCAGGAAGGGCCATTTTAACACTTCTTTTGTCTCCCCGAAGGCAGTGGCTTCTCCTGATTCGCCGGTATGTAGAGCAGAATAACGAATCAGGTACAGTCATTGTCTTTGGAGAGCTAAAAGAAATGTTAAAATGACTCTTCCTGCCAGGGTTGTCAGATCTAAGACCTCGGCCTTCTACTAAAATGGCTAAGTACGTAGTCACTGATTGGACGTTTTTAACCCACGCTTGTCCTTGGGATTATACTGACACATGACTGACGTATGATGTCTCAATAACCATATTCAGATTGATGCAGTCAATTGAGAGATGTGTCTGAGCAAATACACGCTGCTAATAACCATGAAGCACAGCATGAAATTGTGCAATAATATGATCCCGACCAACTCGTGATTCTGTGAACAGGTCGGGACCAGAAATTTTCGGGATTAAATTTTACAAGAAGCTATAATCCAAATGAGTGTATGCTCTTTGTTTCTTACTAAGAAAACTGTAGTTTTGTTAAACCAGTACTTTTGTTAACCTTTTCTATCGTAACGATTTTAGACATTGCGAAGAACGAATTTTATGACCTGAAAATTTCTCGTTATCTTTTGTCTTATATTGGCCGGAGAAATATTCAGCCAGTACAACAGAACATTTAGCAATACAGAAGTGAAATAGCCGGTTGGATGGCAAACTCGGCCACACACATCAACGAAATGGCTTCCCTGGCAGCAACATGGCGGAAAAGCCTACCGCCAATCAGCATAAGGAGAATTCCCTGCTAGCACTTAAAGTAAGGAAGTTATGTCGAATACGCTACTTACGTCCTTTTGGGCCATAGAGGTATTTTAACGACCCTTAAAGTGCCCCTATACACAGATTTTAAAGGTCCTAACACGAAAAGTATGGAAGTTATGGGGAAGGATAATGGGAAACGTGTCGTAACATACACGGGGCTGGTATCAACAGCCTTGGCCAGCCAATCAGCGACCAAGTTGGCACGTATCAAATAAGCCGTCACTTCACTTCGCCTCTGTATTGCGGTTTTGTCTGTGCGAATTATGAAGTTTCATGGTAGAGTCACAGACTAAATAATAATACAGACGTGAAATGTCGTGACAGCACGAACTCGGCCGCTTATTGGTTGCCCGAGGTTGTTGATACCAGCCCCGTGTATGTTTGGTTCCTGCATGTTACTACAGGTTTCCTATTGTTCTGGCTGCCGGCTAGCAGGGCAGCAGCCTTACGCTGATTGGCGGTAGACGTTTCCGCCACGTTGCTGGCCAGGGAAGCCATTTTGCTGGTCTGTGTGACTGAGTTCGCCTTCCTACCTGCTGTTTATCTTCTGTATTCCTAAATATTCTGTGGTAGAGTAGCTAATCTCTCGTCAAGCGGTTACATACGTAAATGACATAACATAAGGCGGCCGTTGCAAGTTACATTAAAACTTGTATTCTGGTGCACTTTATTTCGTATAGCTGCAGTAAAATGTTTCATTTTCTGTGTGCCTAACCTTTTCATACGCTGTGCACACTTAATACATTGTGTTGAGACAGTTTCTGTTCTAAAACTAACCCCATAAACCCGTTACTGGGAACACGCGAAAATCGCGTTATTGTTTGATGACAGGCAAGACTTCACTGGTTTGAACGTGTTCCAGCACAATATGTGATTCCATTGCTCACCAGCAGTATTCTTGTGACCCAGGCGTGGATCCAGCCCTTCAGAACGTTTTTTTTTATATGACAAGCCGCCGAAGGTTATTTTATTTCACATCAAACACTCTGCTCATAGAATTTCATCCCTCTTGTCCCCACAAGGTATTTGAAAAATTTCGACAAGTTTAATGACTTGCGATATTTTTGTTGTAGAGTCTGAGACTGATAAATGTTCCGAAATTAGTTTACAAGATTTATTTGGTAAAAGCACGAATTTTTTTTTACTGTATACACATCGTTGAAATCCAATACGTTGACCAATAACAAGGCGAATTCTACATGTCCCTACTAAGGACTATAGGGCCAGGTAGTTTTGCGAAAAGATTTTTGCGCCACTTTGTTTCAGTGTCTTACGTGCAAATCTGCACCTCAACTTCATGATTATTGGCAGAGTGTTTTTGTGCAGAGGCATTATTCATTTGACTGTGCCAATCAGTACACGGATAACTGCCACACATAACGTCTGATATTTGCGCGT